>OZ035852.1:9136706-9334825 GCA_964034905.1 Itoplectis maculator | reverse complement strand
CCCCTGCGATCGGAACCGGTGAGCGTGCCGGGAGTCGGGGCGGTCGACAAAGTCGCGATAGCCCAACAGATAGCCGCGGCTCTCGTCGCTCAGGGCCGGACGAACGTGTCGCAGGACGAGCTCGAGACGCTGATAAACGCGGTGGTTGGAATGGCCGAGGCGTCGCAGCACAGCGACAAACCAATAACAGCCGCGAGCTTCGTTCAGGGTCTCGCGGCTGCCGCTCGCACGGCGCCCCGCCGCGCCCCCTGCGCCCGCCGCCCAATTTTCCATTGCGCAGACGACCGCGGCGCAGGTTCTCGCTGCGCAAATCTCCGGCGCACAGACTTCCACCGTCCAAATGTGCAACGCGCCGGCGCCGGCGGCGGCGACGAGCGTCGAAGCTGCGACTGCGCATGTGCCGCCTCCAGCGCCATCTCCGCCGATGCGCCGAAGCTGCGCGAGGAACGGGAAATATCCGCGAATCGGGAGTCGCCGCACGCCGCGGAACCGACGAAATCAGTGCGCATGGAGAGTCTCTCGGACAACGATCTCAAGACTCTGCTGCAGAATTTCAAGGATCTCGGCACCGACGAGCAGCACGGGTTAATAAATTTCTTGAAAAAATTGGAGGCCACCGATCCGCCGAGAGTCGAGAAGCTGCGGGGCTTCGTGAATCTCGGGACGCCGTCGCAGCACTCCGCGGGCTCGGCGAAGAACCCGACACCGCCGAGAGATCGACCGCCCAGCCGAACGACGCTGCACTCGAAAGCCGGGCGCAGCACCTCGCCGTTCTCGACGCGCAAGGGCAATCACAATCCCCCGGACGACGATTCCAAGTGGAAGCCGAAGCTCGATATGTTCGCCGACGACGAGGAGCTCCAGCAGCAGAAGCAGCAGCAGCAGAGACAGGCTGCTCACGAAGCATCGGCGGCAGCCAAGAGGTCGAAGGGAAAGATCGATCTCTCGGACGACGACGACGACGATTACACCTTCGAGGATATCTACAAAGCGGCCGATAAGAATGTCAACGAGAGCGAAAGAGCGCGAAAACGAAAGTCACCGAACGAGGCGTCGCCGTCGCGTTCGTGGTCGCGATCGAGATCGAGATCGCGGTCGCGATCGCGACTGTCTCGCGAGGCCTCGGAAAAATCGCGGGACGGCGCCGCCTCCGAGGGCAGCGATCCCAACGCCATTCTGAACGAGACCAAACGACTGATCGCCAATATCATGGGCGATTTGCCGAACAAATACGTCGTCAAGTCGCACGCGGCGACGAATCAGCAGAAGAACGACAGCAGCGCCGACGCCGGCGCCGCGATGCCTCAGATTCCGCTGCTTCCGATTCCACAGCAGAATCTCTACGGTTCGAGTTATCCGCAGCAACAGCAGCCGCAACAGCAGCAGATGACGGCGCCACCCCAGAACTATCAACAGTTTGCGAACTATCAGCAGCAGAGCTACAATCCCAATGCGGGGTACATGAATAACGGATATAATTACAATCAAGCGTACGGAAACATGGGAGGCATGATGACGAACAGTCAGACGCCGTACGGTGGCACGGCAATGCAGAGTAATCAGTACGGTCAACAGACGCAGCAGCAGCCGCCGCCGCAGCAACAGCAGCAGCAGCAGTCTTATCCAATGACGCAGCAGTACGGAGGCGCCGGCGGCGCTCCTGTTGGCTATCCCCAGCAGCAGTACGGCAATTACGCGCAGCAAAGATTCTACTGACACGAGGCTGAGGGAGATTCCACCATCGCGATCTAAAGTGACGCGCGACTTTTTTCACGCGGGCGGCAAAGTCTGTGATGGACATTTTTTTCACCGTCGTCGAAGGTTTGTCGGTCCGAACGCAGAGTGAATTAGCGCGTTGGTCCTGATACTTTTTCGGTGCCCGTGAAAAAAAAAGCTGATTACAGTTTTTTGAGGATCCACTGTCGCGAGTAACTTTTTTTTACGTAACCAGTGGGGCGACGAAATTTCGGAAGTTGTTCACTTCGGCGGAAAAATTCACTTTTTTAAAAACGAAAAATATATCTCCTCACCAGAGGAGGAGAAAGAGGTTGTGAAAAAACGCTTTTCTTTTGTTCCAGCTGCTCAGGCGTTTGTTCTTTTCGAAAGAATGAGAAATAAAAAGTTGGCACTGACAAAAAGATTTTGACGAGCTGCTCGAACAAAAAATTGAGCGTTTTTTTATCGCCCTATAATCGCGCGATTGCCACGACGCGATTTGTATCCATATATCATTGGGATTGAATTATTTTTCCCGTTGCGTCATGCGAAAAATCGACGATTGATTGTAAGTGTTGCGTTAGCTTTGTAGTATTGTATGATGGAGAGAAAGACAGCGAGCGTGAAAGGGAGGAAATATATGTAAGATCTTTGAATAATTTCAACGTGTCACTTAGCTTTTATTTGTTACGATAAAAATAACCGGAGTGGGTGTCACGATTCGCGTCGCGAAGAGGTTTTGCATTTGGTTTTTCACGGTAAGTAATAAGCAAAAAAAAAGAGAAAATGTCGGTCGTTTCATCAAAAATGCATCTGCTTTTAAATTTTGTTCAGTAATTATTGTGACATTAACGTAAATCAATTCGTCCATTAATTTTACAGTCTTAATTAGTTCCTGCATTAATTATATATGTTGAACTATATTTTTTCTCGACACTGCATTCGATTTTTAAATTCACACGACCGGCAGCGGAAATTGAAAGCTGAGATAAAAAGTAGGCGACAGTTTCAAAAGGCGAAAAATTCGTTTATTGGTCTCTTAAACTCGTATTCGTTGGGGTAACATTGACTAGACGAAAGAAAAACATTTCAAAAAAGAGATTAAAAAATCAATTACAAAAACTTAAACGCGAAGCATGTTAAACGGCAGGAAATAATAAATAAAAGCGAAGGTACGTACGAGCAAATATGTACAATAATATCTCTGCAACAAGTTGTCATTATAATACGTCAGCAACGTTGCTGCGAAGAAATCGTTTGGGCTGACAAAAGTTTTCCTTGCTCTCTGTCTAACCGAAATAAATGTTAGGCGCTTCTTCTATGTTAAAACAATTCGACAAAAATTTGAAACAACAGGGAACACGACCAATTCACAAATTACTATCATCATTATCATTGTATCTATTTTTTCAATGATTACCTAATACTGAAAAGGGCCAATGATTACGTCGCAGCAACGGTTTTTTTTTCTTTCGCTTACCGTTCAAAAAAAGAAATAAATAAATTGAATGCATTAAAATCAGAAATAGTGAAAAAAAAACCTAAAAAAATCGACGTTTCCAATTTTCTAAATATTTTTGCAAACAGCAACGCCGAATATTGCCGTTTTTCCATCACGATTTTAATTAAATTATCATAGTAAATATTTTGAGAGAGAAGGCTGCCAATGATTTCGCCATAGCGATCACGGTAAAAGAGAAAAAGTTCAAAAATGTAATGCACCGTAATCACGCGTCGCGATGCAAACTTTAAACATCGGTGCATCAAATTTTTGACATAATCTTTTTTTCAGCGGCTATCTTTTACCGTCTATCCTTATCTTTTCCCTTAACTTTTCTTATTCCTACTTGGGCACGAGACCCCGAGTCTTTGGATAAACGGGCGCCGGTATCTGCGGGATTTTGCCGACGCTTCTCGGCCGAACGGCGCCTCTTGCCGAGGGAATTCGCTGTTTGGGTCGCAGTCTCGCGTTCGATGCGTCGACGTCGATGTCACCCTCGTCCCTCAACGCTTCCTCGAGGACTGCTTGGATCGTGGGTGCAATCACAGGTCCCTGATAATCCATCGTCGTTCTCGCTGGCATATCGAGCTCGAGGTTGAGAATATTTTCTCCCGCGTAGCGATAGCCGCGTCCCATGGCGAGAGCAATTTTCGCATACTCCGAAATCGGACGTCGCGCGCCCGGAACCGACGTTGGCCTCTTGATAGCCTCCACGTTCGCCGGGGTCGGCTCCTTCACTACCCAACAGTCCTCGTCCTCGTCGAATCTTACGCGAGACAATATCTTGTGCTTGTCCTCAACGGGAATGAAATTGTCAATTATCAGATATTTCAGCTTGAGCTCCTTCATCAGCTCGTGCTGCGTCTGCTCGAGGTCGCGCCTGTCGCGATTGAACTCCCCGTTCACGTCCTCGAGATCCTGCTTCAGCACCTGAAGCTTCGCGTAGCACTTTCGCAATTTTCGCGACTTCACGTCCACCTCCTGCTGCAAGTTCGTGTAGGTCTCACGGACTCCTACGAGGAGTAAACGGAAAGTTTAGCACCCGGGTTGTCGATGTGGAGAATCAAATTAATACGATTATCCGAGAAGTCAATTTAAGTTCGATGAGAAACTGGATCGTTAGGTGGAGAAAAATAATGGAGGAAAAAAATGCGATAGCCAATTGGCCCTTACCGATTGTAGTCATCTCTTCGTCCTCTAGCTTTTGCTGCATCTCAACCTCGCGTTTCTTCCTCTCGGCGATCTCGGCCGCTCGCTGCTCGAGCGCTCTCTGCTGTTCGTTCGTGTGATCGACGATGTTCTTGCCCCCGCACAACATCTTCGACTCCAGATCCTTGATCCGCAGCACCAGCGCCTCGGCCTCCTGTTTCTCGGCTTTGAGCTGCTCGACGATGAGCTTCTTCTCGCTCTCCGACATTCGATTGTCCTCACGGCTGTCGTCGGGCTCGGATTCCGATTCCACGCAGTCCTCCACCTCGACGGTTTTCTTGCCTCTCTGCGGAGTAACAAAAAATTATTGAAAATCTGGTGTAAGATCACCAAAAGATTATGCAAAGTGCAATAAAATATTGACAAAACCAACGGTTCCACTCTTACCGCATGTTTGCTCCTTTTCTTCGGCGCGCTTGGCCCCTTGAGCGCCAATTTCTCTTTGAGTCTGCTAATCTCCTCCTGATACTGTCGCAGAAGCGCGTCCTTGGGGTCCTCATTGATTCTCGGCTTGTTCTTGATATTCTTCGCTCTGTTCGCGTATCTCAGGGTTGTCAGAGTTTCGTCGTAATTGTAGGAGGCAGGACCGATATTAGCGACCATTATCGTCTTGGAGTTGCCCCCCAACGAGTCCTGGAGTAGTCGCGTGAGTTTCGAGTCTCTGTACGGCACGTGCGAGGTTTTACCGTCGACCAAGGCAGAAATGACGTTTCCCAGAGCCGAGAGACTGAGATTTATCTTGCTGGCTTCCTTGAGACGCTCGCCCGACGATCCCGTCTTACTCTGCCTCTCGCTGCCCGCCAGATCTACGAGATTCAGTCGTCCCACGCGAATACCGCCCGACTCCTCGCCCATCGCACTCATCTCGATGGTTATCAGGAAAATCGCGTGCGAACGCGAACTGTGCTCGTTCATGTTCGTCGCGCCGATCGTGCGATTCTGATTTCCCGTCTTCATGAGCTGCTGAATTTCCTGCGCGTTCTTGCAGATCGCCGACGAAAGATCCTTGACGAACACTCCGCTCTCGGGTTTTTCCTTCAGCTCGAAACGCAGGCTCTGATCCGGATGAAGCAGATCGCGAATTTCCTCCTGGTAGATCTCCAGATAACTCGCGCGCACCAAGTACTGCATATTCTCCGAGCGTCCGATGTGACTGGAAAATTAATTCAACGCGTCAGCCGAGTCGAGTGTACGATAAATACTTGTAAAATTACGAGACGGAGGTTTACAACTTGTCGATACAGAACATAGATTACCCTCGTTTTGCAATTTTTTTTTTTTTACGGTGGAATGTTTCTGATCGAGCTACCTGAAAATGTGTTCGAAGCTGCGGGGAATAATTCCCCGCCGCTCGCCGTCATTCTTCGTCCCTTCCATTGTGTAAGTTTTGCCGGTTCCCGTTTGGCCGTAGGCGAAAATCGTCCCGTTGAAGCCGTCGAGCACCGAGGACACCAGAGGACGCACAGTTTCCTCGTACAGCTCCGTCTGGTTCGAGTTCCAGTCGTAGACGGCGTCGAACGTAAAGACCTTCACGTTGTCGCGCGTCGGATCCTCGCGGGGATTTCTGATCTCCACGACACCGCGAGCCGGAATCACCTCGACGACTCGAGAATATCCTCGGACCGTTTCCTTCTCGTCCATCGGACGACAGCGCACCACGACCTGGACGCATTGCGTCCCGACGTCGCCGGCTGCGCCGGACATCGCGGCCCCCGCTGCACGAGCTCCGCTTCTTCGCTTCGACGAACGCGGTGCTTGGCTCGTTTGGATGTCGGATTTATCCATTTTTTAAAGGTTCAGTCGTTTTTATCTGGTGGAATAAAAAAAAGATTTCAGTAGATGTTAACAAAATATAATGAAATGAACAAGTAATCTAATGTACATTAAAAAAAGGTAACTTACCTGAAATTTATTTACATATTACAAAGATTTGAGTGGAAATAAAATGCTGCTTGAGTGAAAAATTTGGGAACCTGCCAGTGATCTGTGAATATTTGCTTGACTCGCCTG
The DNA here is from genome assembly GCA_964034905.1 of Itoplectis maculator. NCBI lineage: Eukaryota > Metazoa > Arthropoda > Insecta > Hymenoptera > Ichneumonidae > Itoplectis > Itoplectis maculator. Next base: position 9,328,389 of record OZ035852.1, on the reverse strand, counting down.
AATTTCAGTGGGTTAAGATTTATTAAAACAAGGAGTATTTTTCAATTTCTTCTTGCTCTAGTTATTTTGAATGTCATCGTAACAGAAGTGTAATAGTAAACAAATTCAATTGAGATGCTCGAGTGACTCACACCAAGCACTTTCGAGAAATTTATTTCACCTTCAATGGTCGCTAAGGTTACTACTTGAAAATACCAAATTAAATTTCATTGCAATTTTTTGCATTTTAATAATATGTATTAATAAATGAACATCAATACTACACAAATGTAATTCTTTGTTGATTACTTTTTTTATCTGGAAATGGGAATCTTGTCACCTGATTTACATAAAAATTGCAGAAAACTTGTCATTGTCCCAGTGATTGACCCAATCGAATATTAGGAAACACTGACGAATCGCTAAACGTCAAATTCGAACTAACGATCGAAACGCCGTAACGCATTTTCAAAATATATACATTTTTTTCCCCACACCTAGATTCGTATTTACTTACCAGCAGCCCGAGAAAATGAAAGTTCTTCGGTGTTTGCTCTGTGCGACGTTAATTCGTCGACCTCGTGTTAGTTATTATTTTTTTTTGTACCAGGTGACGAGAGCCCCAAGAGGTTCAATCAAAGTACATTCCGCACGTGTATTGATCCATTGTTTGACTCATCGGACCGTTCCCCGCGCGTCGCTGCACTCGGTTCTCGTGTATCGATTAAACTTTCGTCGACTTTCGCGCTTTGAGACGACCGTCCTGCACCTTTGGCGGTGACGTCTCGTACGCTGCGACTGTCTTATCGCTGCTTTTCAGTCGCAATCGTCGCGTAGATCGCGCGTTGGGCACTCCAACATTTCGCGATATTTTCATCGGCGACTGACGCGAGAACACGGCCGGGGCGTCGGATTTTCGCGACCGGTCTGACACTCCGCGAGCGTCTCCGCCGTGCGAAGTTTGCTCCGAGTCGCCAGTGGCGCTCATCTCGCCCAGTGTTGCCAATAAACATTTTCTTTTCCTTCCTGCCAAAAAAGAAATCGCGAATCTCGAACTTTCGACGACAATGAGTCGTTTTTGGGTTCACAATGAACCGAGCCTTTCCATTGACGCTGAATCCCTCGTTGAAATGATTTATTTGAGGTTAAGTTTGCCGCGTGAAGTTCGCTTCAAGTGCGGCAGGTGCTCTCATCTCCGTGCCACTCAGAAACATTTGATTCGTCGATGAAAATATGATTTTCGGGTATCGGTGACATTGTTCAACGATATTAAACAATCACGGCAAGTTTTTGTCGGCTAGCCCCGGTTTTCTGTGTAATTTTCCGACGTTGACTTACGAAATACGAAGTCGCCGCATCGGGTTTTCGGCGGTGGCGCTGCGGTCGAGGCGCACTCAATGCTCGTACGCACGTACAGCGTAGACGTAACGTGGGGCTATTCGGTGCCACGTTCAGTGGGTGTGCAAGTCACCACTTCCTCGCAGCAGCAGCGAACGCACGGGATTATCGTTCCTCGTCGTTCCTTGGCCTAATTAACTCGATTATACATGTAGAAAAGGGGCAGAAAAGACAAATTTCTACCGTTCTGCCGCGGGATTTTTTTTTATTATTATATATACATTTTTTTCTCGACAAGTGCGCAATCTCGGTAAGTGCGGATTATCGACGGTTTCCGGAATTTTTATTTATAAATTACGCTCGAAAGGTTAATTGCGTGAACGTTCACAGGCATTCAAGAATTTTTTTATTTTTCAATCAAATTCTGTATCTTTTGGATATTCACGATAAACGAGAGAATACAAAATATTATACAAGAATCATTGTGCAAATGTCTATGCGAGTGTCCAGTTTTATTGTAATAAAGCTCAGCGAAGCTTTGATGATACAAAATTTCATATGCAAATCAATACAAAACGTATTCCTGATATGTCTGTAAAAAAAAAATCGCTGCGTGTTACGTGTAGGATATATACAAAATGTATATGTAATTGAAAAAATATCTGTGATATATTTTTATCTTATATTTGCCTTTACATGCTCGAGGAATTTAACTAGGCAGTTACCAAATTTATTAAATCTATTATTGTTTTCAATATTTTAATTATCATGCATTTATTTTAGGAAGCTACTGCAATATATCATAAATACTCTATGATGTATCTGAAATTGAAATATTTTAATGAATTTCAATGTATCGTAGAAATCTGAGTAAAATGCAATGAAACTAACTATGGAATTTTTTGTTTGTTTTCAGTTGAAAGATGAAGCTGTGGCTGGTGGCGGTGCACATAGCCCTAGTCGGCACAAATCTCTGGGTCGCAGCTCATTTCCACGAGGAGCTCGGCGAGGACAATGAATTTGCAGAGTTCGAGGATTTCGAAGAGATAAAACCAAAAGCCGCAGTCTCGGGCGATCGATTGGCTGATCAGTTCAAGGAAGCACCGACGGAAAACAATTACGCTCCTCTCGGAAGTCAATCGGAGGAGGAGGAAGAAGAGGACGAGGAGGAGGAGGACAGCGCTCTGGTCGAGGACGCGGACGGTGAGTTCGATCACTTCCAGGACGAGGAAGAGTTCGAGGGTCTCGACAACAACGGCCGAAACGCGGGTGCCAAGCAGGAAGAGCCCTCGACTCTGACAATCACCAAAGTTCCGCTTCATCTGCGCGCTCGATGGGACAGTTTTTACCTGGAAATTCTCATGGTCGCCGGTCTCTTCGTCTACTTCGTGAACTACGTCGCGGGACGAGCAAAGAACGCGCGTATCGCTGAGTCTTGGCTCGCGGAGAATGCTCAGATTCTGATGGAAAATTTTTCCCTCGTCGGGGACACCGGAAAATCGCGTGAAGAGTCGAACGAGAGCGATCTGATCAAGGAGAGCGAGTCCCAGTACAGTCTGTACTGCTCGGGGCGCGTCGGCTGTGACTCTATGCTCGTCGAATTAAAACTTATCAAGCGACAGGATCTCGTGGCCGTGATCGCTCAGCTGGGAAGACCGCAGAACGATCAGGCGCATCTGAAGATCGAATTGTCGAAGGACGAGAGCGACAACTTCGTGCTCGCTGTGGCTACCAAGAAAACGGCCGTGCATCTCGCCCGGGACATCGCCGACGTGGCGACTTACTGCCCGGAGAAGAGGCCCGGCGAGAAATTCGGACTGCCCTCGGGATTCTTCGTCATGTCGGAGATCGCGGAGGCCGCTTCGGCCATTCTCGACAATCGACTCATTCAGGCGTTCACAAAATACTCGCAGTACATCGATTACATACACATCAGCGATCAGTACAGCGGACACAAGCAGCAAGAGTTAGTCCATCAATTGTACTATATCACTGTCGAGCATTTGAGCTTTCGGAACCTGGTCTTAATTTCGTTGCTTATTTTTCCCCCTCAGGGACTCCGGCGCTCTGACGATGCCGGAAGTGAAACGTGTGCTCCTCGTGGGCCTGAACATCAGCATCAAGGGCAGAATACCCAGCGACAGCCACGAGAAGATGCGACCTCTGCTCCAACTCACGTTTTATCTGCTGGACAAACTGCGACGATTCAAACTGTCCAAAGAGGTGAGTGATTCGTCAAGATTTATCGCGAATTTAAAAAAGAAAGACAAAAGATGAAAGAACAAGAGAAAAATAGGTTCCTTTATCGTAAGTGAAAACAGAATGGAAATCTATCGTCGATTCTTTTCAGGGCAAAAGCAAAGCGGACAAGAATCGTTTGAGGGTGGAGGAGGCTTTCCTGAAGACGACGCACGCGGCGAGGGCCGAGGCCGCGGCCCAGCGACGCGAGGATCGTCGACGAGCGGAAAAGGAGCGAATTCTCCAGGAGGAAGATCCCGACAAGCAGCGAAAATGGGAGGAAAAGGAGCAGCGCAGACTGGCGAAAAAGCGAGCGCCGCGTATGAAGCAGCTTAAAGTGAAAGCTCTGTGATTGCGAGGGGAAATAGTAACGACTGAATCGACTCTCCGTTCTCGCTCGAATAATCCGTGTGTCTGTCTGCATGTCCAGCCATTTACTGTCTCGTTGTTGGGCTGCGGCGAAAAAAACAGGCTGTTACTTACGAACGTGAGAATTTTCGGTGAATTACTCGCGCTACGAAAATCACTTTATTTTCCTTCGTTCTTCACCCGCGATTAATGGAATTCGCGGGACAAACGCGCCGGACGATACGGAGTTTGCATTTTTTTGGAGTTTTTTCCCCCTTTTTTTTCGCCAAAGTATTAAACGAGGTTTCCTGCTTACGAGCATTTAACGAAAATACGCAAATTTCCGAAGCGGGGTTTTCGTTTCTCACCGTGAAAATGAGGAAAGCCCTGGTTTGTTTAAATTAGAAAAAATGATCATTGGATATTTGTAATCACCTGCAATGATATCCGTAAAAATCATCCACTACTGTAATTTCCAATTGCAAAATGAATTGCTTTTTCATGTTTTTTTTTTTAACTTAAAACATAAAAATATTCACGAATACATTGAACACTGATTAGTGTTTTCACTTTTTTGTTTTTTAAAGTAAACAAGAGAATCCTCGTCGCGTTTGCCTCGAATCACAGTCACAAGTTTCTCTCCCCATGCGTGTTCGTGTGTGTATGTATGCGTGTGTGTGTGCGTGTGTCACAAAAAACATCTTACAAAAAGAAAAATACAAAATGTATCATTTATTGTACATAAGACAATTTTACAAAGTATACATCCAAGGCACACGCCTCTTAATAATATAAACAACAAGAACAGTAACGATAATAATAATAATAAACAAAAAAATATATATAGTGAAGGAAATGAATTAATATTTCGTGAAAGGCGCGGCGAGTTCGGGAACTCGCAGCATGTCGTGATTGCGTTGCACGACAATCCGCGGAAAGAGAAAATTGTCGTACGAAATAAAGTCCGTGATGACGATGTTGAGACCGGAGCTTCCGGGTCTCTGGCGACGAATCCACGGGAGGCTAACGTTACGGCAGAGGGTCGCGAGATCGCGATGCAGTGAGCCGCAGAAATGTCGCAGCACGTAGCCGGTGTCGGGGGTCAGTAGACACTGCGAGACAAAGCCGATGTCGGGGATTCGGCTGCGCAGTCGGAGATCGAGAAACTGCAGCAGCGTCGCGGGATCGACGGTGTTCGGCCACGGCGTTGGCCAGAGTCCGCTCGGCCAGACGCGGGGCTCGGCGCGCGCGATTTCGTTGCGATAAATCACGACGATCTGGTAGCGTCGATCGGCCAACCACTGGAGACTCATGCGTCCGAGATTTCCCGCGGGGCACAATTTCTCCCCGAAAATTCGTTTGAGCTCGTCGACGAACGAGCGATGCTGTTCCGCGGTGAAGGAGTAAAAGTGCTGGCAGTCGAGGATGACGAACTCCGAAGGGTGAGACGACAGCCACGCGGCAACGCTCTCGAGGGGGGCGGTCACCTCGGACCCGTAGAGACCGTGGAGAAAGTAGATTCCGTCGCTGTTGGGCTTTGTCGCTAATCGCAGGTCGAGGTACCTGTTAGATTTTCATGTATTTTTTTGTATTTTGGAACATTTGCGAATTTTGAGAATTGCATTTTGGGAAATTTATGAATTCTGAGTATTGAAATTTCAGAGCAACTGAATTATATCAATTTTCAAAATGTTTCATCAACACAGTAAATTCTTAAAAAAAAAATCCTGCAAGACCTCGCGACGTATAAACAGTAGCGAACAGTCGCGCAGGTAAGTGCCAAAGCCATTTAATTGCCGTCTACCTGATCCCACCATTCAATTGTTCCCTGACGTCGTCGTACTGAGTCACCGACCAGTTGAAAATTATGGGCTTCGAGATCAGCGAACAGAAACGGCCAAGAAAACGCAGGTAAATTGGCTCATCGGGTCCGACGTCGTTAAAACGCTCTATCGTATATGTCATCGTATTGTGAGAACCTGTGTGTAACACAATGTTTTTTTTTTCACCCACCAAGCAGTAAGAAAAAAATTCTTTTATTCTTCAAATCCGCAGTTACTGTAATTCGCGTCAATTGCGAATGAAAAACGAATAAAAAATATTCTGTTTTCCATTTATAACAAAAAAAAAGTTCATTAAAAAACAAGTATTTATTTTCTATTTCAGGTACTGTAAAGTACTCGCGCCAATAAATGGTGTGCGGCTCGATACATATCATATATGTCTCTATGTATCTAATCTATATATCTATACGTTTATAAACGACGGTGTAAAGTACAGTGTGTCGTTGATCAAGTGGACGACGCGTAAAGTCGGCTCACTCGGCGAATAAAGACGGACAAACTCACCGGGTATCGCGAGGTGGATTATGGGAAGTCGTCTGAGGAACGGCGGGAGCTGAGTCATCCAGAATTCGAGATTTCCCTCGAAGAGGCTCGCGCCCCGCTTGTCCGGGCTTCCGTTCATCGTCGCGCGGCGATAACGCGGGTAAAGTGTTAAAATATCTATAGTAAAATGAGAACGCGAGACGACGATGTTTGTGACACGCGCGGCGCGATGCGACAACGGCCGCCGAGGCGGGTCAGACGATGCATCGACGTCACGTGACTCCGGCGGCTACTTATTGTGCCTTTGTGGTGCGAAGTCGCGTAGAGGCCGCGCGCGCTCCACACACGCGCCACCTGTTTTACCGCGGCTTTCGCGACGCATGCGCAGCTCACGCTCAGGCCGGCGTCTTCTCGCGATTACGCGCGAGATAAACACAGGCGATAACGGAAATCGAAGCCGCCGCCACAACGAGCTTGGAGAAAACGTCATTTCTTGTTTGTTTCTTAAGAAACTCGATACGTAGGCAGTGAAAATACTTTCTCGGTATATCGATCGTTCGGCCAATCGGCGTGGGTCGCGTGCGATTTTGCTGAGCTGCCGCAGCGGGCGTCGCGACGGACTTGAATTTCGACGAACGTTAGAATTCGTTTTTTTTTTCGTCTGGCACGAATGACTTCGGGATTTAGGGAGAAAAGTGTTTGAATCGGCCTAACGAATGTAACAATTGACGCCCATTTATTTTCGTTTCGAGTGGACGTCGAATCGGCGGACTCGAATCATTCGGGCGGCCATATTGGCCGTTGACAATTGTGTCCTGAGAATGGCGGATTTCGACTAAATTTCCGAAAACCTATTAGATTTTTCTCGGTTGCGACTGTCGTAGAGTCTGCGGGGACCCGCAGTTTCTTTTTCGGCATATATTTTTATTTTATTTCTGTAAAAAAACGCACGTGAGGTAGCTGAATCGGCCGAGAGACGTCGGCAAGTGCGCGTCCCGATCGCGCAGGTTCCAAGGGCCAAACGCGCGAATCCGTCAGTCGTCGTCCGACCGTCGCGGAGCTCGGGACGTCGCGCGTCGCGCTTTGCACGATTTTTCGCGTCGCGTTTATCACGGTTTTTCTACAGAACCGCCCCCCCCATCCGTCCGTCCGTCCGTCCGTTTCGGGATTTTCTCCACCTCATCGTTCGACCGTCGCCGGTTCGATCGCGCCGAAAATGCCGGGTGAGTGCGAACGCCAAACGGATCGGCACACGCGACGCCATCGGCCGCCATTGGCGACCGCGAAGCCATCGTTCACGGTGAATCTTTCTTATTTACTCTTCATTATTTCCGTAACGAGAAAAAATGCATACTGCGGTTTCGGGTAGATCTTTGGGTCCCGATGAATGACAAATGTCGGAATGACGATTCTCGTTCCCGCAGGAATGGTAAGAGATTCGTGCCGGCGAACGTGTAGCTCTCCGTTGATTTTCGAAAGAGCACCGTGCCCGGCGGATATTATCTCAGTCAAAGTACACCAATTTTTTCTTACAAATAATTAATATTTATTTTATTTGACAATAAATTCCTGTATCAGGAAAGCGCACCCAGCTCGGCCAGCGAGAAAAAAAAATCGCCCGAGAGTCGATGTTTTTAGGACACATAACAGGTACATGGATATAATACGTAATTCCGATGAATTAAATGATTCGACGTCAGTGAAAGCTAAAATAAATAATTGCTCGCTTTAAGATACGTTACTAAATAATCTCACAATCCCGTAGCATCAGGTAGGAAAAAAAAAAAAAAACAAAAACAAATAAATCCATATGCTATCTAAACGACTTTGCTAATTTTCACGTGAATCCCGTTGGTCGGCGCGAGCAGGAAACTTCGAGGATCTATGACGTAGGGTATTTGAGTCTTGTCGCAGACCTCGACTTTGTAGTGCTGCAGAATCTTGATCAGACCGACCTTCGACTGATAGTTAGCGAACCGTGCGCCTGGGAAAAAATTATGCAAGATTGTGAACATGTGTATATGCGAGTAGGTTTTTTTATCACGTTGTTTTCGTCTAATTAAACTTTGTCTCAGCTAATGCAACGAACGTCGATAGAAAATTCTACTGTGTCACGAAAACTGATGACTAGCCATTAAAGACCACTAGCAATCAAATCATAATAACAATTAATATGCAAAAATTACCGATGCAATTTCTCGGTCCATCGCCGAACGCCAGCCAGCTCATTGGATGCCGCGCAGCGATCGCCTCCTCGGTGAATCTCTCGGGATCGAAGACATCGGGTTTCGGGTAAATTCGCGAATCCCGATGAATCGCGAACACTGGGATGAGAATCTTCGTGTCCAATGGTATCGAAAGTTTCGTGCCGGCGAACGTGTAGGGCTCCGTGGATTTTCGTATCAGCAGAGTCGCCGGTGGATATTTTCTCAGAGTTTCTGAAAAAGTAATTTTGTGGGTTGAAGAAGACGAAAAAACGATATTTGAATTTTACAGATGAGCAGTTCGATCGAAATATACCTTGGAAAACCATGTGGAGGTACTTCATGGACTTGATGCCGTCGTAGGTCAGTTCACCGTTCGTCGTTGCCAGATGGCTGTTTATCTCGTCGCGCAATCGATCCTGTATCAACTGGTTCTGGGCGAGCTCGTAGAGGGCGTGACTCATGGTCGTCGAGGAGGTCTCGAAGCCGGCCAGGAAGAATACAAAGAGCTGGGCGGTTAGCAGGGTATCCGTTAGCTCTGCAATTCAAGGCGAGAGACGCGTTTCACTTGGTTCTATCTATTTTTTTTTACTTGGATTTTCGCTCTAACTTCCGCAAAAAGTCGCAAAGTAGAACCTTGCACATTGCATCCACATTTTTATACTTATTAAAAAAAAAAATGCCCGCATTTCAGAAAATGTTAACACCGACGACTCACCTATATCGCCGACTTTGTCCGGATGATCCCTGAGCTCGCGGATGAGGTCGATGAAGTCATGCTTCACGATGTTGTTCTTCTTTCGGTGCTCCACGGTGTCGCGCATTATGTTGAGAAAGAAATTCGTGAGCCGCCAGTCGGTAATGACGGGACCGAGAAGACTGTAGAGCCACGGAGCAAAGTCGCGTATGCGAAACTTGATCATCTTCCGCCAGTCCGGCCGGAATATCTCGCGTCCCATTCGCCGAAATTCGCTGTCCTCGTCGGCGAGCGCGTTCATCTGCAGCCCGAACGCGCAGTTGCCGATAACGTCGGTCGTAAATTTCGCCGTGAGCTCGCGACACTCGATGGGCTCGCCGCGCGCCACGAGAGTCTCGAGATATTCCTCCAAGTGAGCGCCGCACTCGAGTAGCAGGTAAAACATTTTCTTCAGTTTCCCGGACGTGAAGACCGGCGACAATTTGTTGCGCAACGGGCGCCACCTCGCGGGCTCGAGATTCACCAGATGCTGCGACAGTGGCTCAGCCTTGTCGAAGGTCTTGAGGCCGCGATCGGAGAACGTCGAGAAGTCCTTTATCAGCACGTCTTTTATGAGATCGGGATCGCGCAGCACGAGGGTCGGCTCGCGTCGCATGAAAATACCGATCACCGCGCTATCCGCGTGCTCGTCGTAGAGATTCTTCAAAAATTCCCCGAACGACAGTTTCCCGAAGAAAATCGGCGCCAGGTTGCCGACAAAGGGCTGCGGTGCCGGACCGATCACGCCCCGTGTCGTCCAGAAATCGAAGGTTGACGTTGACCAGTAATACAACCCGAGGAGGAGCGTCGCCAGACCGATCGCCAACTCCGACCACTCCATGGTTGCGACCTCTCACTTTCGCCCTTGATCGTTAGTGCTGATTTTTCTCTGTGGAATAAATGAGGGGAAAATGAGATCGTTACTGCGATCCGTCGGTCAGTCGATTTTAGAAACTAATATTGAGGCTGCTAATTTTTACGCAATATTCGAAATACGAGATGAATACTAGAAATTGGCAGCAGTTCGCTCGGTTAATTTGATCAGAATAAATTGTCATAGACGCTCGTTGTTGGTACTGTTGTCGTCACCGCAATCCAGAGTTACTAACCACCAAAATTGATGACGTATACAGCGTATCGGAAAACCGTGAATGAAATCGACTCACAAATTGCGCTTCCGTCTCGCGGCGTCGATAAATCCGTAGATGCATCCGGTGCACTCGCGCAAATATGATTATCGCGTATTAACACGGTTTTCCGGACGTACAACGGTTATGCAACGACGCGCGAGAATGACTTCCGTCAATATCGACGGACGGCAGCCAACTGTCTCTGTGCGGTACTTGCGTTCTTGTGGAATGATCACACCTCTATTTCGCAGAACCGGCAATCGCTTGTTGTACCACGTGGCCACGAAACAGGAGAGTCATTGCAACAGTCGACGGGATATGCCGGATCGTGACTTGCAGCGGACGTCGTTATCTGCTGTGCTCTGCGTTTTTCATCGCGTCACATCAGACACCGGCGGACGAGCTTCCTTAGCCGACGTCGTGCGGCGTCGGAATTGACGTTTGTGTGTATAGGCCATCTCTTAGCATATATACATTGTCGCGATTCGTGCCAGACAGCAGTGCTCAACTCATTGTTGACTCTCCCGTTAAACGTCACTGGCCGCCGAGATGAGATTTCGCGTAGGACTTTCTGTTCTGCGCTCTTTCCACGAATTTTCATCGAATTGGTCGCGAGTCACTTTAGTCGGAAACAATGACATTCCGAAGAATGCCAATTTTGTATTGGGCTCCATTCTGCAACTGGATGTGCCCATTTTTTTAAGTACCCAAAAACATTTTTTGTAAAAAATAGATAAAAGAGTCGATGGTATGGATTTTAAGGATGTAGGAGCGCGACGTATTCAATTCGCATAAATTCGAGAAATGTGCGAGGGAATTGCAAACACTTCTCGATAGTCTAGAAATCTGAAAAAATGCATATACACTAAAGGTATTGCAAAGATTATTTTTGCATAATAATAATTGCAAAATGTTATTAACAATTTAATGAAACAAAAAATTGTTTAACAAATATTCCCATGACCCAAGTTTTTTTTTAGATCAAAATGGTTTCTTTGTTTTTCTGAATACGTATGAATTTTTCAGATTTTTAAGTAATCTTTGAAATTTGTGTTTTTTTATATGGAAAATATGTACGAATTTCAAAGATTACTTAAAAACCTGGAAAAATTCGTACGTATTCAGAAAAACAAAGGAACTATTTTGATCGAAAAAAAAACTTGGGTCACGGGAATATTTGTTAAACAATTTTTTGTTTCATTAAATTGTTAATAACATTTTGCAATTATTATAATGCAAAATTAATCTTTTCAATACCTTTAGTGTACATGCATTTTTTCAGATTTTTAGACCATCGAGAAGTGTTCGTAATTCTCTCGCACATTTCTCGAATTTATGTGAATTGAATACGTCGCGCTCCTACATCTTTAAGTATCATGCTGTTTGGTATACCCAATTTGAAAATGAGTGACGTCAGACAAAAATCCCAAGGTTTCTTTCGTTATCTCGATGGTTATCGGTGTGCTCGATGGATCTTAAAATAAATATAATTCCATATCTGTGCCAGCAGAACTTCGAATCGTCTTTATGAGACTTTTTACGCATTCCCTCAGTTTTATCTTTACAAACAACAATGTGCGTCACACATTTTCAGGAGTAACTTCAATGAGCGTTTTACAAGCATTTTTTTCGATTCTTTACTTACAAAAATATATTTTTGAATAACAAAAAGTGTTCTTACGATTAAGATAACAAATAACGAATAGCCTAGATTTACAAAAGCTACTTTATAAAAAATTGTGCATTCTATCGACGCAGGTCGCTGGCTTCATTGTGCTTGACGATCTTCAGCCAAATTCCATCTTTGGGCGCGAGCAGAAAAGATTTTGGATTTATCACGTAAGGAATTTGAGTTTTCTCGCACGTTTCAATCCTGTAGCGATGAAGAATCTTCACCAATCCGACTTTCGTCTGCATTACGCCGAACCTTTTACCTGAAATTATTTTACGGTTGGTCAAGTTAACAAATGTTACCATCGAAAAATTGTACAAAACTTATCGAACGATCGACGTGATGTATAATCACCTATGCAATTTCTGGGTCCATCTCCAAAGGACAGATAAGTCATTGAATCCCTGGATTTCACGGCCTCGGGGGTGAATCTCTCTGGATCGAAGATCTCCGGCTCGGGGAAATACCGGTCGTCCATTTGTATACCGTAATTCGGTATCCAGACCTTCTGTCCCTTCTCGATCGACAGTAATTTGTTGCCCGTGGCTGACACGAAGGTGTAAGGCTCGACTGCCTGACGCATGAGGAAAGTCACCGGTGGATATTTTCGCAGCGTTTCTGTGAAAAAAGAGCGAAGATAAAAATGATTTATTGATGATAAGAATTGTCATTGATTTGGAAATTAGAATTGAAACAAAGATCATTTTTTGTATATGCATGCTAATAAGTAATGAAAATATGATAGCTTTTGCTATACGACATTATAATAATTGTAAAAAAATTCAAAAACGATCAAAATCGCTACGGTGGCCAACATTGGGCGCACAAATTTTAGCACCAATCGCTACAGCCTAAGATCTTCGTTTTCTCCGCGCACTTTTGCAATACCTTGAAACACCATGTCGAGATACTTCATGTCCTTGATACCCTCATACTCGATGACTCCGTTGGTTCTCGCCATCTCCGCGTTTATCTCCTCTCTCAGTCTGTCCTGAATCTCCTGATTGAGCGCGAGCTCGTAGAGGGCGTTGCTCATCGTCGTGGACGACGTCTCGAAGCCCGCGATGAAGAACACGAACAGCTGAGCGGCCAGCAGGCTGTCGGTCAATTCTGCAAAAACCATTACTTTTCTCACTCTCACCATTTCGAAATTCGCAATGACGATGCTCGTTTCTTACACGCGCGAAAAAAATTACCGTTTTCTCGAACACAGAAGACAAAGAAAAATTGCTTGAGTCAGCTGATCGCTGTGAAATGCACAATCACACTATCCGCAGACTTACACAGTAGTTCCAAGAAGGTTTAACACCGCCCAGAGGGACAAAGTCGGGACTTCAAAAGATAAATAAAAAAGAACATCGTCTCACCGATTTCCGCGAGTTTGTCGGGATGATCCCTGAGCTCCATGAGAAGATCCACGAAGTCGTGCTTGACGACGTTGTTTTTCTTCCTGTAGTCCATCGTCTGGCGTGTCGTGTCGACGAAGAAGTCTGTCATCTCTTTGTCCGCGAGCAGGTGACCGATCCAGTTGTAGAGACGCGGCGCCAGGGTTCTCACGCGAAACTGCAGGATGCGACGCCAATCGAGGCGAAATATTCGCCGTCCCATGGCGCGAAACGCGCTGTCTTCGCTCGCCATCGCGTTCATTTGCAGACCGAACGCGCACACGCCGATCACGTCGGTCGTGAACTTGGCGGTCATTTCGCGAACTTCCGCGATCGTCTCGTCGCCGCTCGTCGAATCCCGGAGACGCGCGGCCACGAACTCGTCAAGGTGATCGGCGCACTCAACCAGCAGGTAGAACATGTCGCGGAGTTTACCGGACGTGAAGACCGGCGAGAGACGCAGGCGCAGCGGGCGCCATCTCGCGGCGTCGATGTTGAACAAGTGGGCGCTCAGTGGCTCCGCCTTCTCGTTTATATCGATGCCGCGACTGACGAATTTGCTGAAGTCCTTTATCAGCACGTCGCGGATCAATCCAAGATCGTTCAGCACCAGGAGCGGCCTGTGGCGCAAGTAGATGCCGGCGTACGGCTCGTTCTTATATTCCCAATAGACCCTTGTGATGTACTGGCCCATCGACACACGGTTCAACAGCATGTCCTTTATCGTGCCGAACAGGATCGTCGGCTCGGGTCCCTTGACGCCGCGCGACTTCCAGTAGTCGAACGTGCTCGTCATGTAGCGGTACAGGGCGACCAGCGCCACCACCAGCAGCGTTATCTCGATGAAACCCATTGTAAGATTTCCCAAAACAGTGCTTGGCGGCCGATTATTCGCGGTGCATCTGCGGAGAGGTGCGTCGAATCAGTCGTGCAAATAGATGGATTACATTTGAGAGTACACTGAGAAAACGGGGCTCGGGTGACAAACAATAATTACTATACTCATTTGAAATATGCTTATTAGTTTGGAAATAAGTATTGAAACAAAGACAATTTTTCAGACAAGTATGTTAATAAGTACTGGAAATATGATAGATTTTACTATGCCATTGTAATAATTGCGAAGAAGACAACCGCGAAGATGGCGCTGGCCGAATGACAGGAAAGCAGCACGCGATAAATTGCTCACGTGTTCTCGTCGTCGAAAGTGGCTGCACGTTAAATGCCCGACAATAGGACGAGGTGACTGTGACGCCGCAGTGGACGAATGGTTCTCGCGGCCGATGGGCGCGCGTGTTTGCTCAGTCGCAGTGTACACAGCAACGACGCGTCAACAGCGCGAGAGAGGAACGGAGAGAGAGAGAGAGAGCACGTGGTCGTCGCGCGAACCGTCGTCGACTGCGGTGTAAAGCGTGGGCCGAGCACCATTATAAATGAGCCGGCGACGCGGCGCCGTTGTTATTGGATCTCGTGCCGACGCTCGGTCCACGTCCGCGCCGAGCGAGCACGATGACGCAGCGTTATCATAAAGTTTTATCTCTCAGCATCTGGGAACCCCACCCATTCGCGCTGGCCAGTGACTTTGTAAAATCTTCGTCGTCAGTCGCTGATGATGCACTTCGCTATCAGCAGTACGTGTGTTCGAATGGTGACTCGAGAAAACAAAGGGTAAAGGGGTGAAAAGCCTGGATAAGACTTACGTATAAGTAAATAAATAAATAAGGGATCAATGTAGGGGATGGGATAAATGTAAAAACCCGTAAGGGTATGTATTGAAATAAATTGCTATACTACTACTAAATAAATCAATAAATAAAATATAAAAAATTATAAAACCTTAAGGTTGTATGAGCGCTTAAGGTAGTATAATGAGTATCTTATCGAGAACTGTTCGTCATTCTGTCTCATTCTCCCTCGAACTTATGCGACGTCAGCTATGCTAGCGCTCATATTACCTTATCGTCTATTTTTGCCTGTTAGTATCACAGAAAATAATCAAGTTGCAGACAAAGAAATTGCGTTTATCTGCACACGTGACTGTCGCGTCGATAAAGAATATCCAAACAAACGGTAGTAACATAGTTTTTGCGTTTACTATTTTTCTTGCCTTAGTCATCACATCTCCTCGTATGCGAGTAAAATCGTTTGTCACTGTCATCGCACCTTGGATAACAATTTACTCACGGATGGTCGAGCAGCAGGGTTATTATTGTAGTTACAATGTTTACCGAGCGTAATTCGCGACGGATAAGTACTTGGGTTTTCGCGGATGACGACACTTGACGGCTGTCTTGCATTTTCTTTGCATTTTGTCTCGCGGTATTATAGCCACTGTAGAAAACGCGATGTATTAATGTGAACCGCGATAAAATGATTCCTCGAGATCTCGTTATTTATCAGATTGTTATAAATGACAATATATTTTTTTACATTTAAATTAAGAAAATCAAGCGAAAAAATTCCCAAGCCAGAAAATCATTTATGTTGATGCGAGTAACCTCGTGAACTCATAAACTTATTTCAGACGCCGGGGAAGGCAATTGATTCACTTTTCCGCTAACCGCGCTGAGGCAGAAATTCTCTTTCCCCGAATTGAGTTTTACCTTCCGCGAGGAAACTCGCACTCACGTCAATAGCTTTCCGACATTCCCTCTGGGATGAACCGTAAAAGCTCTTGTGTAATTTCGAAGAACAGCGAGGTCTCACAGAAATTCGCTGCAAGCTTGTGAAATTCTCAGATGAGAAATAGCATATTTTATGCAATCTCGAGACCGGCTGAAATGCACGTAAATAAAGCGGAAGGTCATGGATAACCCGCGGGAATAAAAAAGTATAGCTCACGCGGACAACTATCTGCATGTCCATACGGTATCTATATATAGCTTATCTCAACAGCTGATGACACATATTTCTATATTGATACCTAAAAATAACTTTAATTGAATTACAACGCTCGACCCATTAACATGCAGCGTCTAACCGTCGTTTTTCCAATCGTCCTCTATAGCCCGTGCAAGGACATCAGAAAAATAGACCTTCGCGCTGGACTTTGATCCCCTCGAGCCGGCTCCGCGTTCGAACGTACCGAGAGCGCGTGCGCCATTTGTCGGTGAAACGTCGCGTCAATTGCGGCGGCACGCGAAAATGTTTTTCCACCGTGCGACGGAGCGAGCGGAAAATTCGCGAGAAAATGATGTTTCGCGTCGTATCTCGAATACGTATTTAACTCGGGACTGTGACGATCAAATCATACGTTCGGAGTGACGCGCTGCGGCTTCGTGTCTTTTGGCTTACGCAATGTCGCGATAACGAATTCGCTTTACGTAACTTTTTCGTTTGGCGAAAAATGTCCACGATGAGAAAATACAGCAATTCGATGATAGCGGTTGACGTACAAAAAAAATTGATCGATTTCGGTTGTTGGAGTCGAAACGAGGTGGAAAATTCGTTATTCAAACGTGTAACGGTCATTCGCGAGAGCCGTACGCGACGTTTCCCGCGCGCTCCTATTGGCCGGGCGGACGCGCCCCCGAGATGCGCGCGCACCCTGTGACGTGCGACGCGCGCGCGCGCGCTGCTCGCTGGGACGCAGCAGCGACGACGACGCTCCTGGTCGATACCGAAACCGTTCACCTCCGCCTCAGCTGCATTCAGTTGACAGTGCGCACTCCTCGCGTCGTCCCGCGCGGTTTCACGGTGACGCCGAAAACGTGTTTCCTCGAAGAAACAAAAAAACCGATAACAATAATAATAACAATGGGAATGGAAGTCTCGAGAGATTAGATAAGAGTGAATGATCGTTGGTGGGGGAACCCAGGGCCGAAGTTTTCGCCCGGATAGGCAACCGAGATATTTCTGAATTTCGGTATTTTATTGAATTTTTCGCTTATTCTTTTCATCTCAAGAAACGTTCACACGATCACGGCCGAATGAAAATAATGACAACGATTCGAATGCCGAGAGACTCGACAAGAGCGGACGGCCGGATGTGACGCTTTATTTTACATGAAAAAATTTTCGATAACGAAGATAATAATAAAGATAGCACCGAGGAAAATTCAAGTCCGAAGGGATTAGATAAGAGTGAAGCGACGAGGCGAAAAGATTTCAGGGCCGAAGCGCGTCGGGTACGCGCCCGGGAATATTTTTGAGAAATATCTCAAGCCGTCGAATAATTCTGATCCACTAATAAAAAAATATATAAACAAGAATGCATTCTTAAAAAACATGTAAGAGTGGAAAAGTAGATCGGATTGAGATACAAAAGTTCCGAAAGTACAATTAAATTTTCCATTTTCGTTCGAGAGATGCAGAAGTAAACAACGAAACGTGTGGATTTCGGATTGCAGTGAAAAATTCGAATCGTGTTTCCGCACATTTTTCGTGAAACCAAGAGAAACTCGGAATTTTCGTTAGGCTTTGATCTCGTGAAATATTTTCGTTGGCCTTTTTGGTCACGATAACAGAGCGAGAGGGTGAAAGAGGGGGGAGACGAGGGACGAGAAAACAAGGCCGTGTCCCAGATGGCGCCACGGTAGCTCAGCTCGCGTCTCTCCGTCTGCGGTAGCGTCTGGCGGTGCGCGCAACGAGGGAAAACACGCTCAGTGCGTGCGCATACTCGAACGAGTGCAGAGCGCGAGGGAAGACCGAGGAGTCGAGCGACGTTCGCGAGCCACACGAAAAACGCGATCCAAACAGACGACGCACGGAGAGACGACGGAGAGTCGTCAGAGTCGCTAGCGTCGCTGCAAGCATTCGGCAACTGTGCGATAATTCGCGGAGCCCTCGTTACGTGCCCGATAAAGACGCAAACACACGCGACGACGCGCGCGGTTGGGATTAATTGATTGGACGCTCAACGCTGATAGCTGCTGCCGCGTGTGAATTGCAAAAACGAGCCGCACGGTGGGGGTAAAGCGGAATATTTCGTCCTACGAAGTCAGCGAATAGCCAACCATGTGAAATAATAATAACAATAAAAACAAGCAGCCAATAATTTCAACGAAATTTTCGACGAAAAAAAAATACGAATTAATTAATAGATAAACAGCGATAAAAATAAATAAACACAAAAATAGCAAATAAAATGACGAATCATATTTCACCCTGAAATATGTGAAAAACTTGCTTTTTTTTCTGTGTCTCATCGAAGACGACCGAAAGCGCACGTGAAATTTCGTTCTCTCTGTCGAGGCAGCGGGAAATCATGTAAAAAAATCTTGCAGGAGACAGAGAGCGACGACAAAGGTTGATATATATTTCTTTCGCCGCGAGCCAACGACGAGAGACCGATCGGCACGGTCGACCGAAATATTTGCACCCGGTGATCGAGGAAGCTCGCAAACTGGCTCCGGAGGTGAGGATAAAGCAAATTGGAATGCGGGAGGATCTGCTCTCGATAATACGACACACGAGCAGCGACCACTTTTCCGAAGAGGAGCAACTTTAGCCGTTTCGCTTTTTTTTTTTCGTTGATCCTTTTACACCCTGGCACTCCCGCCTCTTTGTTTACGGGAAGATCTGAGAAACAAACAACAACAAAAACAACGCACAACGCGCAACGTGGGATCGGGCGTCGGTTGTGGATCGCGTTCGCGGTGATCATCGATGTCCAGCTGCCGGTGCAGCTGTTGCCGTCAGGGCTGCTGGAGAATCTGGGACTTCCACTTTGATCGTTAGACGCCGGTTGAACGAGATTAAAAAATCACCCACGAAGAAAAACAAAAAATTGGAAATTTTTGTTTTGGGTGAATTTTTCGGTCGTTATATCGAGTAAATTCAACGAGACTCGACGTAGGGAGGCGGGGTTATGCCCTGTTGGCTCGCCGCTTGTCTCGATTTGTTGTCCGGACCGTTTATCGGCTATTGCATCGCGCTGCGAACCCTCGTGCTACAGGCTGGTATCGCTCGCGCCACGGCCGGTCCGTCCGCCGCAGCTGCAGCCAATTCCGGTTCCGCCGAAAAAATCGTCGAGGCTAGAAAAAACGGTGCTGCCAGCGGCAGCGGCAGCGGCAGCAGCAGCAGCAGCAGGTCCAACGAAGTAAACAGAATCATGCCGCCCTGCGCCGAGGAGAAGAAACAAGGTTTGTTTTTCTTTGATTTCTCCTTGGGGCAAACTTTTTTCTTTTATTTTTATTTTTTATTTTTTATTATAATAATGGAAACAGAAAGATTACACATAACACATTGATCATTACACTTCACCTTTGTTTTAATGGAAATAAAAAGATAAGAGACATCGATAATTATTCTCCACTTTTTTTTTTAGTTAATGGCTCGAGTGTCGATTAAAAAAGTCGAGAAGTTTGTAGAAAATTAGTGATTTTTTTTTCCGGCACTGAACTTTCGATCACGCGAAGTTTCCGCAACGTGTCTCGCGGACGCTCATCAATGCGCCCGTGGACTTGTCATTAGCCGCGATCTCGATGATCTCCGGGCGCGTTTTCCTACGCGCGGGTCACGGTGTCAACTCGCACGAGCGCGTGCGCGACCTCTGGCGTCGCGTTCGTCGTCACCACGAACTTGTCCTCTCGAGGCTTACTCGCCTCTCTCGGAACAGCCGCGCGAATAAACAAAATACCCGCGAAGATTTCCCGTGGCCCGCATGAAAAAAGAGTTCGAGGAATAAGTTTCCAAAAATAATTCATCCTATAAACTGAACTACAAAATCTTTTTCTAACTTCCAATGAAAAAAATCCCAACAATTCCTTTCGAACAATTTCAAACATTTCGGACAACTCAAGTTATATATTTCAACCCCTCTAAGGACCTCATTAAAAATAGTCCCGAATAAAAAAAAACATTAGTTTTTTTTTCCAAGTCCTACGACGCTCGGATCGTAATACACGTGTATATTCGAGTCTACCGTTTTCGTACGAGCGAGCAGTGAAAAGGAACCTCCGCTCAGCGCGCGCTATTAGCCGATGAAGAGCGAAACGTGCCGGCCGCAGTTGGCTCGGCAGGCGGCGGCGGCGACGGCCACTCGCTTGGACTTTGACACCCGCGCAGGCTCGTACAGCGTGCGCCCGGGCGCCCCGTGGTTTCTTGTTGTGTATACACACACAAAGTGGGTCGCGTCCCGCGCGCGTAGCGCGCGCAGAGCGAGAGAGGCACAGCAGGTGCATGAACGGACCGGTCGGTTACGAAAATAGCTCGCGTCTTAAGACCGCTTATACACAAACACGTGTGTACGTATTCCACTATCTCTATACACACGTATATATATAGAGAGATATATCTGCGGAAAACAAAATACGAGAGGATAAGTCACAGCGGGGACATCGGCCGGGCCCCCCGGCGACGTCCAATCACCGTTCGCTCGCCGCTCACGCCGTTCCTCTCGCGATGTAAATACGAAAATAAATTCGACTTGCGTCACCGTCCGTTCTCTCCCCGTTGGCACCGAACTCCCGGAGGGCGAACAAAGACGGAGGCCTCGTCACTATTTCGCCGTCGCCGTCGTAGCCGCCGCGTCGATAATGCGCGCACAACACGCGACTCACGATCGCAGGTGCGCCGGAGATTGTTATGCACGGAGTTTTTCGCCGTCACGGGCTGTCGCGGCTCGCGACATTTAAATACCAACGAGACCCCGCGAACTCGCCGACGAAATGTCGCTTGAAAACAAAACGAGAAATGAATGAAACGAACTTTTGCAATTCGCATTTTTGTTTAGGTGGATTGTTAAAAACCTTCGCGAAAAAATGATTTTTTTTTCTTATGATATTTATGATTTTTATTTTTATTTAACAAATCTTTGTTGGTACCAGTAATATTAGCGAAAAATGTTCAGGATTATTGGACCAGTTTTTAACGAGTCGTTGATTTGCGATTACAGATGGCGGCCCGGAGGTCTGCGGTCCCCGGAGTCCGACGTCCCAGAGGTCAGCGAGAAAATTCGGCGGTGTTGCGATAGCGTTGTGCGGCCTCCCCGGGCGCGGAAAGTCTCAGGTCGCCCAGAGCCTCTGCCGGCGACTCAACTGGAACGGCGAGACGGCTAAAGGTACCTTTCAGTGTTGCGACATTCTTGCGGCGAGGTGAAACTTAGTCGGTGATGAAAACTGTAATGAAAACTATCACGTGAAAATCCTTTGCAGTTATGCGCGTGAGCGATTACCGAAGGAAGAAGCTCGAGATGTACGGCAGTCACGAGTTCTTTCGCTCGGATATCGCGGCCAATTTGAGCCTGCGGTCGATGGCAACGCGCGAGGCGATGGAGGACTGTGTCGTGTGGCTCGGAGCGGGCAACACAGTAGCTGTAAGCAAAAAAAAACATCAAAAATAAAATATTTTCATTATCTCCCTTATCTAAAATAATAGTCATAATAATAATAACAATCATTTTCCGGTCACAGATACTGGACGGTTGTCTGGTGACTCGCGAGCAGCGCGCCGAGGTCTTCGACTACCTGTCGACCCAGCTGGGCTACCGTCTCCTCTTCGTCGAGTGCGTCTGCGACGATCCGCGCTCGCTCGAGCGCAACTACGAGGAGATAATCCGCAACAGCGCGGATTACGCGGGCATGGACGCCGTCGCCGCGGCTGAGGATCTACGTCTGCGCGTCTCGCACTATCTCGGCGTGTACGAGCCGCTGGACGAGTCGCGTTACGCGCGTATTCGCGTCGACACGGTGAGCATGAGAATCGAGGCGCACGGGATAAACGGCCACGTGGAGTCCGCGGTTCTCGGCTACATTGGCTCGATAAGCACCCGGCCGCGCACCCTTTACTTCTCCCGTCACGGCGAGAGCGAGTACAACGTCCTCGGCAAGATCGGCGGCGACGCGGCTCTCAGCCCGCGCGGCGAGAAGTACGCCCAGGCGCTCGCGTCTCGCATCAACGCGATGCGCATACCCGAGTTGCGGATTCTCACGAGTCGCCTGAGACGCACCGTCGCCACGGCTCGTGGCATCGATGCGAACGAGCGCGAGCATCTCGCCGAGCTCAACGAGCTCGATGCCGGCGTGTGCGAGGGCCTCTCGTACGAGGAAATTCAGGCGCATTATCCGCAGGTGAGTCGCATTAATAACATATATTTTTTAATGTTATTCAATTCTTTATGTATTTTTTTGTTTAATTTTTTTACATATCGCGGTCACATCGTCCCCGGAGACATATGCACTTGTGGTTTCCGGTAAATTTAGAGTCAATCCGACCCCCACGTGACCGCGGAGATAATATTAGATAATTTTTGTTTATCTTTGATTATCCTGACTACGAATTTCGAAAATTATCTCTCGAGATCATCATTCGCTTCGCTTGTCTTTGTTTGTCTTCTCTCGGAGTTCTCCTTTTCCGCGTCGTCACGATTCGTACAACGCTAAAAATAGTCGTCCGCTCGGCGTCGTTTTCTAGACGGTTCGCAAACGGTTTTTCCGCGCTCGGTCACTCAGCTTTTGTGTAACGACAGTACGAGTATAACGACCTTCGCGATTTCTCATGTTCTACCAAATGAGACGCGCACGCGCGCGTGTCTCTCGTCTGCCGAACGCGTTTCTGACGCGCGAGCGAGTTTCCCGATGAATGCTCAATGAGACTGTCGCACCGTGTGACCGTCAAGTCGACATCGGAATTACGGTAAAATTATCGCACGGCGTCGAAGTTTTGCATCTCGTTGACATGTCACGCAGTGACGGTTTTTTTTCTTTCGGTAACTTTGTCCCAGTCAGGCGACAGACGCCCAACTGATGTTCAGATGGAGACTTACGGTCATTTACCTCGCATGGCGTCATTTAACCCTTCACGTGCGGTCATGTGACCGATCATCTGTTGGCGCGAATTTTTTTCCCATCTCGGCGAATACATTTTTTTTTCTTCATATAGTATCCGCGTCATTTGCCGTCTCGGTCGGATGATCGTCACTTGACGGACACTTTACCGAAAAATCGTGGGGAAAAAAACCGTTTCATCGTACTAATAATGAATTTGATTCTAAGGAATTCGCGTGGCGCGATCAGGACAAGCTGCGCTATCGTTATCCCTGGGGCGAGAGCTACATGGACGTGATGCGCCGCGTCGAGCCCGTGATATCCGAGCTCCAGCAGTCGAACAACGTTCTCGTCGTATCCCATCAGGCGGTACTGCGCTGCCTCGTCGGCTTCTTTTTGGACAAAACGCCCGAGGAGCTGACCTACATGGAAGTGCCGCTTCACACGATTCTTCGTGTGACCAGCCACGGCTTCAACTACCGTCTCGATCTCATCAAGCTGCCCGTCGAGTGCGTCAACACGACCCGCACCAAGCCGAAGAATTGCAATCCCAACAGAACCGCGGACGACGCGCTCACGACCGTTCCGCCCCACTACGACATACCTGATCCCTGGCGAAAACCGCCGAACGTCCCGACCCTCGTGCAGCAGCACTGAATTCAATTTAATGCCGCAGTCCTTTCTCTCTCTTTCTTTTTCGCCTGCAGCCCTTTTGTCCCTTTCCCGGCTACGCAAAACAACGCGACTGTCGAGGCTTCTTCGCTTCCGTTGAATCGCGGCAGATTGGCGAGAATTGGTCAATGTCGATCAAAAGAATTCGGTCACGGAGACGGGAATAGACTTTTTTTTAATATCCGGCGAATTACAGTATGGAATTCGGGACGAACGAAGCGTTTTCCGTTGAATCTGCGGCCTGCGCAGGAATTGATTATTTCTGCCGAGATACAAAAAAATTGATACTCGAGACGCGAGAATTGTACATTTTTTACTGATACGCTATACGTAATTATGAAGCTTCGTTCGCTTAAAAAAGAATCAATCAATTTCGTCGATCAAAACCCCGGGTTTCGAGAGATCGGCGTTTGTATCGTTTTAAGATGGACCTGAATTCTCAATTAATTTTAAATGTGTCGCGCTAATTTGTGGTAAAATTGTAAAACTCAATCGACTTGTCGCAATGATTTGCAAGGGAGAAATTAATAAATTTCTTTCGATGGATTTTCAAGAGAATAAACCACGAAATCCTCTGTCGGTAAAACAGTTGATAAGTTGATCCGACTAGAGAAAAGAGGAAAAATCATTGATCGAAATGTCCGTTGGTAAAGCAGAAATTTTACGTATTCTAAAAAAAATGCATTTTCTTTCTCCCGCGCCGATTAGCGGCGCAGCTTAGTCGGGATTCCTATTTTATTAATAAAAAAAAAGTACCTCATCGTAAATGAAATTAATCGAGATCGCTAAAAAAATCCGCGTTTCTGTCCACAGATTATTATTACCATTATTGTTATTATTAATTAGTGAGTTAACGTAGTTCGTAGCGCAAATCTATGTATAGTTTAGTACGTAGAAAGCCCTCGATCGAAATCGCGTCTAGCGCATCAAAAAACAGAACGCTATTTTTTTTTAATTCTACAAAACTGTAAAACTATCGTATGTAATGGATCATAAAGGAATTTTTTACACAATCATTCGATGGTCACTTTATTCGTGGAACCGCGAGAATTAAATAGACAAATTAAATAAAAAATTCGTTTGTCTCGTCTCCCGAAGGAATCACCGATCAGTCGAGGATACAGAATAAATAGAGTTATGTGTGTATATAAAATATAAGATACGAATATTCTTGACTAGAAATATTACGCGAGGGACTAGATCAGCGTTTAGACTAGAGTTAATTGTAAATCGTAGGAAAATGTCGCGTTGGCTCGTTCAGTGTCTCATCAGACGAACCGTGTAGTCGCGCTGCTTCGTCGCCAGGTGAAGATCGAGACTAGTGAGCATTCGCGTTCTCAGCTCGTAGTCGGAGGTGCCGTTCCCAGGTGCGACGATCGCCGCGCGGTCACCGATCGATCGGCGTCTGTCGATAGTCGCAACCGACGGATCGCGCAGCGCTCGGGGTTTTTCGGACCGCGCCGCCCGCTTCATGAAATCCACGGCCACCTTGCGGCACGTGTCGTAGCCCGACAGCTGAATCCCCTTGCCGCGAATTTTCTCCATCTCCGCGGTGTGTCGGGCGCGCGTCGCTCGATCGATTATTCGCGCCACCTGCGGACTCGACGAGCCCGGAAGATCGCGGAATACTTTGGTCAAAACGTGTCGCATCAAATCGTCCTCGCTGTCCGAATCACCTGAGCAAAAAAAGAAAAATCGGTAAATCGATGTTTTTTTAATGGGAGAGGAAGATTAAATTTCGTTTCAAGTCCTGGCGTCTCTCGAGGATCGAAACGTGGGTCGGACGACTTCAATCGGCCTTCCGGGTCGCGATCGATCGATCGTACGCGACGAGGCGAGAAACGATGGATTGCCGAATTACCCAAATCACTCGTGTCGTCGTCGAAGTAAGTCTCGTCGTTGAGCGAGCGCTGGAGCTCGAGCACCCGGGCGAGTGCGAGCTGCAGGTACTCCCGAGTGTTGGGTCCTCCATCCTGAATATTCAACAAGAGTTCATCATTCGTCTACGTCAGTAATTTTTTCTCTCATTTTTCTTCTTGCACAGTCGATACTCAAAGTTCGATCTGGTGAATAATTTGTGTTAATTACCGTCTCGTCGTCGGTAGGTTTGACTCTCTTTCGTCGATTCCCCGTCTCATCATCGGCTAGACAGGGTGCCTTGAAAAAAAATCACAAACAACGATAAATTCACGACCATTGACCAACGATTTCTTTCCCACATAAAAAAAAACTGAGAATTCGTGCTTTAAAAAATTCACAAAAGGTCCACCGAATAATCCTGGCTGCACAAATGTCACATCGCGTTATCGATTTTTTTTTGTAGCACAAGTCACATATTCAAACTACTCACCGACGACGATCGCTTCATTATCACAGATATTAATTATTTCGAATATTCGTATTTTTTATTAAAAGTAAAATAATAATCAACGCAAAGTAGACAGCGAGGCGATTGAACGGGCGTCCGGATTCCGACTAGTTACGACGCAGCGGCCGAAGAAACCGTTGCCGGAATCATCGCACGCCGAGCGGCTGCAACAACGAAGGCGGGAGGAAGGGGGGGGGGGGGGGGGTCCTACGGGGGTGCAGACGGCGCGTGCCGCGGGGGCCCGGGACCCCTCGCACCGGGTCCCCCCAACGTTCGCTCGTGCCCGTTGACGCCAGCTGCGCCGTCCACATCGCCCGGTAGTAGCAACTTGGCTATTGGGGCTCGAATCATTCATCCCCCTCTCGCCCTTCCCCCACCACCACCCTTTCAATCTATACGCGGGGGGGGGGGGGGGGGGTTCCCCCGGTGTCCTACGGACATCTGTCCACTATTTATCCACCGGGTACCCCGAATTTTTTATATTAAATATATATCGGAATCAAAAAACCACAGTGAGGACATTAATATTTTTGAGAGAGAAAAAAATCATAATTCGTCCTAAGAATGAAATACTGATTTTATTTTTGACATTATAGAATGATATAAGATGAGGGTGGAACTGAAAAGTTGACAGGGGCTGAAGGCAAAGACTCACCGAAAGGGCGCGAAATTCTCGTTTCCTCGGAGATGCTCTAGTGTTATTATTCCGTAATGCGATGGTACTCGCGTAGTCTGCTCCAATTACACGTAGAGTCGTTCGTGCACTCGAACATTGCGGGCAGGATGAAACAACAATTCGACTAGACCTTTTTGCTTTTTTCCTTTCTTGAGCTTCGATTACATCGGAATGTTTTTTTTTTCTTTTCCTTCTTTACATCGTATACATAAGTATTTTTCTTAATATCGTAATTACTACTATTTACAACACTTCGACACTTTTGACATACACAATTGACTAGTGCTTTTCGCCAATTTCTCACAATGATAAAGTTTCGTTATAGAGGAAATAAACGGTAAACAATATTTTTGGTATTTTTGTTCGTTTTGAAAAATTCGAGAAAACCACTATGATACACGATACACGAGTTGCACAAACGCAACCCATGGTCGACGACGTATTTGTATACTGTAAAATTGATTTGGGGGTGGGTTGCATAGAAGGGGGAGGTGGGGGGGGGGGCGGCTTTTGTTGTGCAGCAAATTGCTAATCAGAATCTCATTTGCCGTGCGCGGGCGAGCAGGACGCCTGAAGAACGGTTGAGTGAAATTCTTGTGTGTGCCTTCTGTAAGTCGAGTTGAAACTCGTTTCGTACAAAGTGCTCGCGTTGCCCGGACGACTCCGCGGGAAGCTGCCTTGGAAGGTATCAGCCCTTGACGCCCTCGGCACGCAGCAGCACAGGTATTCGTTGAATCTGTATAATGGAAAATTAAGACTATTTAATTATAATGGATTGCGTTTCAAGGAGTCTCATTCCGGCGATTTTTCTTCCGAGTGTTTCTCGAATTAATTACAAAATATAGAAATCACTTGGAGCGACCGACGAATTTGCGATTATTTTTAGTGTATGGACACAAAGTTGCCTCGGCAATTACTTTCACGGAGCTCCAGTGTCGACTTCCTTGTCGCCAAGGGGTCGCATTACCGCGCGAGCAATTATCGAAATTACCGCGGGCGATGACGTTCGTTCGTTGCAGCGACGGAATTATCAATTACGATTAATTACGACTAATTATGAGGAAACGATTGAGTCGAGGGGAGAAAATTCATTTTTTTCTTTCTCGCCCTTTCAAAGGCCAATCTTGCCGAGCGTTGACACTTTTCCCATGAATTTCTCGACGGGGTTTTCGCACGAATTTCTCGACAGAATTTTCGCACAAAGTTCTCGTCAACGGAGCTCAAGAAGGGGGCACCGACCTTTTTCGAAAAGCACCGCTGACACAGTAGAGCGCGATGGGATTGACGCAGCTGTTGATGAAGCTGAGACAGAAGCCGAGAATCCGGAAAGCGTGCCAAAAATCGTCGTAGTCCTCGCGCGAATACGGATAGAAGTGAAACCACAGCATGAACGTGTGATACGGCAGAAAGCAGACGATAAATATCACCACGAAGGCGATCACCATTTTTCCAACCTGCAGAATAACGATAAATAATTTTTTTTTTTTCCAAATTGCGATTCGCTCGGAACAAGGTGGACTTGGGTCGCGAACGTGCAAAGACGATAAGCGAAAATAAACGAATATTCTCCCGGCGAGCGGGCAAGCAACGGGGTGCGGACCTTCTTTCGAGCACGTATCTGCTCTCCGTGATGCGCCGCGGCGCCCGGCACCTCGCCCGGCATATTTCTCGTCGAGAGCTCGAGATGACGCGCCATGCCGAGATAAAAACCCGCTATTATGCACAGTGGTATGGCGTAGTAAGCGAGGAACTTGAAGAGCACCATCCCCTTTTGGTAACGCTCGCCTGAGAAAAATCAACGATTTTTTTTTGTGTTTTTTCATTTTTTTTTCCATTAAGTAATAAATTGAAACGACGATTTGCATATCTTATAAAAATTAAAATGTCGCATTATTTTAAAAACATGGCAATTTGCAATTTTTTTTTCTAACACTATTCGTAGTTCCAGGTAAACTTCGAGCAGATTCTACCCAACGGTGACCGCGGAGGGTCACCAAAAATTCAAAATGGTAATTTAATTGTTTTGAAAAATGCTATTTTATCGAATAAGCGTTTTTTGCGCTGCTAAACGAAAAGAAATTGTTTACACACTTGTGGTATTCGAATATTACCGAATTCATCCGGAAAGGGGCTGCATATCAGAATCGTGTGATTTCCTTTGAGCGGTATCGTCGGAACGTGAGAGAAGAGGGCATCCGGCATCGAGAGGACGATCGCCAGTAGCCAGATAAGCGAGGCTGTCAGTATTGTGAGGGGCTTTGCGCTCAGACCAGCCACGTGACGTCTTATCGGATTCACTATGGCGCAATATCTAATCAACAAATAATTGTTTGAAACGACGCTGTTAATATTGTTATTATTTTATTAGTGCTAAAAACCAGCGGCACAGATATTAACCTCTCGGCGGAAAGCGCCGTCAGCGTGAACACCGAGACCCCAATGGAAATGTCCTTGGCGCATTCTGACAATTTGCAAACGGCCAGACCCCACGGCCACGACTCAATTGTGTAGAGAATCGAGGTGAACGGCACGCAGGTCACTATCACCTGCCGACAAACAGAATAACAAATGTAAAAAAATGATTTTTTACGTGCGCCGATCGGATCTACGATAGATAGGAGAATAATAAAAATTAAAAAAATGACAAAAATCGAACAGAGATAAAATTGTAAATGTAAATTATATGTGCACCAGTAAATCGCCGAGCGCGAGGGAGAGCACATAAGTGTTGGGCACGTTTCGCATGTTCGAGTGGCGCAGCAGCGTCAGCACGAGAATCCCGTTGCCCGTAACGCCGACGAGGAGGATGAGGAGAAAGACGATTGGCACTATATAAGTCTCCGGCCGGTCGACGTACGGAACGTACTCGTCGTCCTCGTCGTCCGTCACGTCGATCGTACCGTTCCAGTCGACGGCGGCCGCGGGCGGCCAGCTCGTCGTCGTCGTCGTCGCCGCCGCCGCCGCCGCCTGCGAGCCTCTCGTCAGATTCCACGTTTCCGTCGCCGCTTGCAGCAGAATCTGCGAACAGCAAGACATTTTTTAATTTTTAAATAAAAAATTAATAAAATAATTTGTTCTATTTACTGCCTTGCGTTTATTTACTGAAAAGATATTTTGTTTTTGCAATTAATATACACAAACAGAAATTTTCGCTCCGAAAAAAATGTATCTCGCCGCGGGGAAAAAGTTACGTTGCACACCGGACTCAATTAGCGGACGCACTATTCCGGTGCGACGGGTTGGCGCACCGAAATCTCGATGGAGAGACCTCGGGCCTCGGCTGTGTGCAACGCGAACACCTGGATAATGGTCGAAAGGCGCGCGGAGGGCGAACGAAGGGCCGGGAGGTGCCGCAACTCGTGACAAAGCCTCGCGGAATTACGGTCTCTGTAGTATCAGGATTGACCTGGCGAACGAGGCGTCGCGATAAGCTCCGGCCGGAGCGTTCAATGACGACCATAATGGCTCGTCCATTTTGCAACCTCCCCCTCGTCCCTCGACATCCACCATTAATCGCATAACATGCAATACTCACCAACTTATAATAACAATATTCAGCGAGGGCAAAGGCTCTCCCTCGCTCTCCCCCTCCTTCTCCTACACTTCCACCGTCTCGTTTCTCGTCGCGCACGAGAAACGAGTTTTAATGATATTATCATACAATCTTCTTCTCTCTGACAAAGTTTTCGTCCAATTGTACATCCCGTGGCTGCGCTCGATGAACTCTGGTCGCCGTGTGGTACTGGTCGCCCCGAAGATGGGACGTTAAGTTGACCGAATCGAGTTCTCGGTGTAATTTGTTTTCGTCGAGAATGGGAATTAAGAAGTTACCAAGAATTTGAAGTAAAAATAATTGATACTAATGTTTCAAACAAATTATCATATTTAGTTGTATAGTAAACAAAAATTAAATAAATTATATATATTATATATATATTTTTATATTCCTGTTTTTGGGAGGATTTTTTAACAAGTGAAAATGCAACGGATAGCACTGTTGATTTTTGTGGGGAAAAATAAGACGAGCGGTGATTGAGGGAAGAGCAATCGTTCGCCTATATCTGGGTGGCAGCGCGTTCGTTTATACATCGACGAAGGTAACAGGTTCGATCGAAGCTGTCGGGGACTGTCGGCGAGTGTAGTTTTATCAGCTGGTTCTCGTCCGTCTTCCTTCAACCCGTCCTCCCCCTTTGTGCCGCACTATACGTGCCATATTATCGTCGCCGTACGTTGCAATAACTTGGCCGCTGATGCTTTTCAAAATAGTTCGACAGTTGGTCCGTTTCCAGTTGAGGCAAGGCTACCGAGGCACCGCTCTCTATGTCTCCTCTTCCTCTCTCGCTCGAATTATCAATTGGATCGCACTTATCGCTTCACAAATAGTTCAAACTATTTGTCATTTATATTTGCATTTTCATTTTGCCAACTGAACTAATTTTTTTCCACTTTGTATTTCTTAAAATGTCTCGGGACTTCTTACCTATTTTGATCTATATTATCTGTTATTTATATTTGCATTTTCATTCTGCCAAATGAATAAATTTTGTTTTTTCAATTTTTATTTCAGAAAATGTCTCGAGGCTCTTTACCTGTTATTATTTAGGTGCTCAAATCAGCGTGTAATAGTACGATTAAGGGGATGATGATAAGGGAGACTCAATTATTATCACTTTATGGGACAAATAAATGGCGTGCGGCATTAAGGCTTAATAGCTGCGGAGGACGTGGATACTCCGGCGTCGCCCACCCGCCGGACCTACCTTCACATTTCTCGACGCGTATTGTTCCGCCCTTTGCCGATATATCACGCAGTCGGAGGATTTGGAATGAAGGGCGACCCGCGGTGGTAGCGAGCGCGTTTTCCCTTTTATATCTCGCCGTGACCGCGCGCGCATTTTACGAGGGTGTCGACCGGCGGTGGCGGCGGCGGCGTCTTCGCTCCGTCTCGCTAACTCGGCGCGAGTTTACGCGACCGCGACCTTGGAGGCGGCCGCCGGACCAGCCCGATTATTTATCATAAATCCCATTCCCCCTCGGACAAGCGGAATAAAAATGATACCCGACGCCGTAAGCAGCGAGACAGTAAAAAAATGACACCGAAGATCTTTTTTTTTTTTTTTTTTGGAAAAATAGAACGCAAGGACTCGAAAAAAAAAACAATTGATCCGATAAATCCAGGCTGGCTCCGCCATTTTTAATTTTGAAATTTTAACCCCAAATTTCAACCACAAAGACACACGACCCGTCGCGTGCAACGGAAAATTCTCGCGGTGTGAATAACTCGAGACACTTCACCGACGATGACGACGACAACGCTCAATCGGTTAGGTTCCGTGTGCGCTGGATCGGAAGTTCCCACCCGAGGCTCGTATTGTCGAGTGACACGACCTGCGGATTCTTGCATTGGCTCCGGCTGTTTTGTCGCGCGGCTCACGACGTTCGGTGCAACCAGCGACGAGACGGAGAGAGAAAGAGCGAATCGCAGCGAGGCGCAGAAATCCCGGCTTTGTGGCTTGCCGGGAAACTATTGGAGCGTGCAAGACGACGGTGGAAAAGACTGCGCCGCGTCCTCCTGTACGGGCTGCCGCGATATGCACACTTTTTGCCCACCCCAAAGCCGATCCAACTGTAGACGACGCGAGGCTCTCTTAATCTCTCGAGACACCGATTCCCATTTCGTCCAGCCGACTGCACTCGACTCAAGGTTCCACCGCATCCGCTGCACACGCTCGCGATTTACCGACGATCATGAGCTTCGAGTCGCGCCGAGACAACGATAGAGAAAAACAAAAAATCAGCTTCATCGAGGACACCGAAAATATCCCTCTTTTAAAAAGTTCATGAGTAACGGAAAGCATTGTTAGTAAACTATTCGAGCTGTGATTGGCTGGGACTCTCAGGTCGAGTCTAAGTTCATTTGATAACTTTGACAGTTCTGTAAAATAGGGTATTTTTTTTAATTCCACTAAAAAAAGGTTGAAAGCAGTGTTTTCAGTGGTAGAATATGCGACTTGAGAACGATGGTATAGGTTAAAAGACGATATTTTGAAAAAATAAATCTCGTGATCCCGATTTGGGCGGTTTTCGACCCGGCGGACAGATCTACGATTTCTAACAAAATGTTCGGCCAAATTTTTTTTTTTTTTCAAAATCAACTAAAAAAGGGTTGTAACCGGTGTTTTCAGGGGTAAAATATGCGACTTGAGAACGATGGTATAGGTTAAAAGTTGATATTTTGAAAAAATAAATTTCGTGACCCCGATTTGGGCGTTTTTCGGCCCGGCGGCCAGATCTACGATTTCTGACAAACTGGTCGGCCAAAATTTTTTTTTTATAAAATCAACTAAAAAAGGGTTGAAACCGGTGTTTTCAGGGGTAGAATATGCGACTTGAGAACGATGGTATAGTTTAAAAGTCGATATTAAAAAAAAATAAATTTCGTGACCCCGATTTGGGCGGTTTTCGGCCCGGCGGCCAGATCTACGATTTCTGACAAACTGTTCGGCCAAAATTTTTTTTTTTCCGAAGTCAACTAAAAAAGGGTTGCAACCGGTGTTTTCAGGGGTAGAATATGCGACTTGAGAACGATGGTATAGTTTAAAAGTCGATATTTAAAAAAAATAAATTTCGTGACCCCGATTTGGGCGGTTTTCGGCCTGGCGGCCAGATCTACGATTTCTGACAAACTGGTCGACCAACATTTTTTTTTTTCAAAATCAACTAAAAATGGGTTGAAACCGGTGTTTTCAGGGGTAGAATATACGACTTGAGAACGATGGTATAGGTTAAAAGTCGATATTTTGAAAAAATAAATTTCGTGACCCCGATTTGGGCGGTTTTCGGCCCGGCGGCCAGATTTAGGATTTCTGACAAGCAAAACGACAAATTTCTTTTTTCTTTTAAAAAATAACTGAACAAGGGTTTTTAGTTGCGATTTACCCCTTTAAAGCTTTACAAGAGCGCAGCAGCGCAAAAGTATCTCTGACACGCGCGCCAGCGCGTGTGATTAGCCTAGTTTATCATAATTACAATAATCTCACAAAGTCAATAGACAAAAAAATTACCCGTCCTTTGGAAAAACATTCCCCTCAATCGTCGATCGATTTCTCTCAGCCATTTTGAATTTTTTTTTATCGCTAATTTTATGGGAATCTTGAAGCTCTTCCATTATTTCGCAGTTTGCACAAACGCGAGAGAGTTCCGCGACCAGAGAGAGAAAGAGGGAGAGAACCAAAGTGACCTCTGTGGTGAGGGGTGCAGGACGTGAGGAGGGGGGAGGGGGATGTCGGTGGTGCGTGCGTGGAGTACTCGAGCACTCCTACGCGCTCCCTATATCCCCGTGGCTGATGGCACTCTCGGCTCGTTAACTCGATCGGTCGGTCAGCAGGCCGTCGTCGAGGCTCAATCTGCGCGAAACGTACCCTCTCTCTCCTCTCGAGCTCTCTTTTCAATAGAACGAATTTAATGGAACCGACGTGCCGTCGTATCGCCGAGCATTCTGCCCCTCCCCCCTTCCCCCAACCCCCACCTCCAGTCCCCGCTCCCACTCCAACTCCTCCCGCGTCACTTGACCCCTCTATTTTTTAACACCATTTGCATTTTTTTCTCTCTTTTTTTTCACCTCGCAGCTTTTGATTAATTTTTTTACGTTCATTAACTTTTTTTCGTCCACCCCTCCCACGATCCATCCCGTTATTTCAATCCGCGACTCAGAGACTCGACGATTCTGATTTCTTTTACGGATTTTTCTCTCTCTTACATTCGCTCGTTTATCGCGGAGGCGATAAAAAATAATTATGTTGTCAAGTCGAAAAGCGAGCGCGAAGCCCCGCGGACCGTCACGGCACTAGGATCCCATTGGCCCTTGGGTGCGATCTCGGCTAGACGCGGATTACGATTTTTGTTGCAGCAATTTATTCGCCCATCGCAGACTGCTTCGTAGCTATTATTTTTGTGTGCTTTGTTATTTTGATTTTTCTTTGCTCGAACAAGTCGTCCTGGTGAAAGATCGCCACCGGGCGGGAGTGGTGAGTGGGAGAAGGGGGTCACAATAAAGTTACAGCTATTTTGATAAACGATAAGAATAATTTCCCATCTTTAATCGAATTCGTTGCACTAAAACGGCCGTACGCTTTTTTCCCCCTCGTCGCGTCGTTCGCAGTCGCTCATGCGGGGGTTGCACGCTCGCCGAAGAGGAGAAAAAAGTTATGACCATTTTGTCGAACGATAAAAATAATTTTTCAATTCGACCGAACGCTGATG
The DNA here is from genome assembly GCA_964034905.1 of Itoplectis maculator. Classification (NCBI taxonomy): domain Eukaryota; kingdom Metazoa; phylum Arthropoda; class Insecta; order Hymenoptera; family Ichneumonidae; genus Itoplectis; species Itoplectis maculator. Next base: position 9,293,347 of record OZ035852.1, on the reverse strand, counting down.
GCCCCGTGGACGAAATGAAAAAAAATAAAATATAAAAATGAACGCGAAATCCCATGAATCAGCGAGACGAATAGACAAATTCAGTTGAAAATAATGTGGGGCTCCGTTGTCGCTACTTCCCCGGCTCGACAATGGCGATAATAATAACAGTCCCAGTTGGTGTCCCAGAGCAAGAAAAGCCAGGAAGGATATCGGACGAGCAACAAGAGGGAAAGAGGGAGAGAGAGGGAGTGCGTATAGTGGCGAGAGAGTAAAACGTAGAAATAAATGATCCTGTTCGCCGTAGTGCGGCCACCAGTCCCGTGGGACAATGCTTCAAATATTACATGGGACGCGTGGGTTTGTGTATGTGTGTGATAGAGGGAACGAGCGTGTTTTCGTGAGCGAGGGGTGTGCGACGAGGGACCGAGGAGAATGGCCACTTTACTCGATATTTCTTTGGCCCGATCGCTGGTATTAAAGTAGGTGGAGAGCTCGCGGACTGATTGCAATCACAATGCGCGGGCTGCGAGCTACGAGCTACGAGCCGCGCGAGACTGGGAATGACTGCGGAAGTACAACGAAAAAAGAAAAAAAAAAGATGAAATGAAGTAAAACACTGTTTCGAGGAAAGAGGATTCGAGGTTGCGTAACAATATGTCGCGCGAGATCGCGATAAGAAGGTTATTTCATTTTTGCCGCAGTGGTGTATATAGGTTCGGCTGGCGATGTAGGTTACCCGTTGCATGGTACCGGTTGACGGAAGGCGGCGTTTGGATGAAGATACCATTTCGCGGGAGGGAGGATTTCGGGGATGGTGTGTAATTTCATAGAAGGTACAATTTTAGGGATGGTACGATTTCATGGAAGGTATACGATTCTGGTGTACGATTGTAACACGTTCGTGGAAGGTACGATTTTAGGAATTTAGTGGTTTAGGTCTGGCTGGCTATGTAGGTCGGCGCAAAACACCAGTTGACGGAAAGTGGCGTTTGGATGAAGATACTACTACGTATGTGGGAGGATTTTGAGGTATTACAATTTCATGGAAGGTACAATTTTAGGAACGGTACGGTTTCGTGGAATGGTACGGTACCATTATAGGGATGGTACACTTTTATGAAAGGTGCTATTTTAGGAATGGTAGACGTTCATGGAAGGTACTATTTTAGGGATCGTACCATTGTAGAGATGGTACACGTTCATAGAAGGAACAATTTTACGGACGCCACAATTGCGTGGGAGGCACAATTTTAAGGACGACGTAGTTTGACGCAAAAAACGCAGCGCTCGAATTCAAGCTGAAAGTCAACAGCCCCAGCCTCCTCATCATTCCATGCATCTGCACCCGCATTAACTCGATCCTCCGCTTGTCGCGTCCTTTGACTCTCACGTCGGTTCTCGCCAATGGCCAATTGCTAACGGCATCGCAGTGACGTTTTTCACGCGACGTCTTCGAGCTCTCAATCCAACGTTCCAATTCCCTCGCTCAGCCTCGTAGAGTTCTTCTTTTTCGCTCCCTCCTCATCCCCATTTATAGCGGGAAAATATTTGCTTGGTAAATTTAAAACTCCGCCGTGGCGCTCGCGAGTACCGCGAGAAACTTGGGGTTTTCCAGTTTAAGTACCATTAAAATCTGCAGGACTAACTTGGACACTGAAAATTGAATTACTCCCACCAAGTCACCAGAAGGATTCCCCCTCTCGAGCCACTCCCTCCCCCACCGCCCCGCCCGACCTGCTTCCCCCTACTTTCCTGTATACTCCCGGTTGCCTCGAGCTATAAGTCTTGTCGTCTCCGTTTCTTTTTTTTAACCCGGCTTTGCAGCCCGGTACCCAGTTTGCCGAGCAAGCAGAACCTGCAGCACCGTCGCTGCTGCTGCCACCGCCGCTGCTCATCATCCAACGAGCTTGCTGGAGTGACGACGACGACGACGACGGCGGCTACGGCTACGGCTACGGCCGAGCTCGACAGCTCTTCTAACCCCCCAGGGCTTTCTCTCGGCACGACGTAAGCTCCTTGTCGCCCGCTTCGCCATTTGTAATTCGTTTCAGTCAACATAGTCGCAACAAAGTGTCGCATGCAAGTTTCCCTCTCTCCACCTCCTCCTCCCCTCCCCTCCTCTCTCTTACCCGCTCTCTCGCTCTCTCTCACTCCTCCCCTTCCCTCTCTCTTCATTTCTCTTTATCCCAGCGCCATACAAGAGAGATTTGTGCATATTGAACCAGCACCTAAATTGGAACGTCGCAATATTTTTAAGAACAACGAAAGACTGAAAAAATAGAAGATTTTTATTTTATTTTATGGTTTTTATTTGAATTTTTATTTACACAAAAATATGAATAAAAGTTATGAATTATTTGTCATAAAAATATTTGTGGATATGGATGAATTTTTTTTTTCTTTTTCTTTTTCTCTAAGGCTCGAGTCAGGTTTCAATATTTCCCGTCGGTCTCCTGTGTAAACCTTCGGTCCTCCCGCGTTCTGTTTGCTCGGGGAAACTCCGGGACTCCGCGACTTCGCTTTATAATTCATTCGTCCTCCGCTCACCCACTCGAAGGGCACCGAGAGTTCTTGCAAACTCGACGGATTCCACGGAATCGGATACTTTGACGAATTTCGCCGTTGCGGGAACGAGAGAGCAAGAGAGAGTCGAGCGGCGTCGAGGGTGCAATGAAATATCCTCTCTATCCAGATGGATCTGCGGGATCCAACGAAACCGCAGGAGTCAACGGTCCCGGAGTCCCCCATCCGCCCGCGAACCACTGTTACGTTCTCGCGACTCGTGGATCCTGCCAAAGTCCTGTGGGAGATGCGAGGTACGCATTTTTTCGACTGCTATTTTTTGTTGTCACAGACTTTGCGTGAATTCACAAAACAGAATCTTTTTTTTTCACCCCTATTTTTGTCACTGAAGATTGCAGACTTTTTTTTTCGTCCAATATAAAAAAAAGAAACAGTAAAAATCAGACAGACAGTACCTGAGAATTTGCGTTGCAAAGAAAATGTTGTGAATTAACTCGAATGTGTTTCCCAAGGTCCGAGCAACAGGTATGACCTGCACGCGTATCCGGCCGGCCTCCTCCTCCCCCGAGTCCGCGAACTTTCCATTTTCCAGGCCGCTGCCCTCCGGTTCATTAGCCTTGAGAGGGTGGCGATGAAAATTAATGACAAAACCATCGGGGCCACCGGGCGGGCACCGTCGAAGAGTCAAACTTTGCCGGACGCTGATTTAAGACCTCGACCTCGTGGCGCGGTGCGCGTGTCGTTCGCCCTCGCTGGGCGCGCGCGCAACCCTCGTCGACCTCTCGTTAAAGTCCCCCAGGACACGTGTCCGAAGGGTTGAGAGTTATCGTACAGCACGGCGAAAATCGTCTAATTACATTTAAAATTGTCCGGAGCTCGGCGGAAAATGGTGCGCCGTTTATTGGATGATTCAGCGTTTAATGGAAGGCATCGCTTAATGGGCAGCTGCGATTAATGCGAGTTGTCGTTGGAGATAGAAGATACTTGCTTTGTTGAAAACTTTCTCGACCGTTGTGTATACAAATAACGTTGAGGGTTTCGACGATTTTCAGCACAACATGGAAGATACTATTTGAAGAAGACACTATTTAACGGAAGGCATCATTTGACAGCAGAACTGTCAAATAAATCGGTGGACTTCGGAAGAAGACACAACAAGAAAGAAGGCATCAGTTGATAGTGAAACCTTCTTTCAAATCCCTTTGCTCAAAAGTAGATACGGTTTGTCGGAAGGTACCGTCCATAGACCTTGACGGAAGATACCGTTTGCAAGTAGAACTCAACTGTCGACGGAAGGTACAATTCAAAGGACGCGGCCACTGTTCGAGTGAAGACTCGGCAATCACAAATGCGCGTTCACACGAAGCCTCAACCAACCCTAGCAAACGGTCCCGCAACGGGGGACAAAAAGTGGCAACTACCTTTTCCGAGCCGCAACGGACGCAAACCGCCGACAATGAAATGGAAATTAGCGAGGGCTGGAAAACTCTCCCTTTGTTCTTCCCCTCTCGGACAAATCTGGAGTTCCTTCTCTTGTCTTCCTTCGCTGCCTTTTTTTTTCGTCTTCTCCTTCGGGACCCGCGGCCACTGATATCCACTGCGCTTGGCGTTCTTCCACCTTCGCCTCGGTTAACTCCAAAGTTACTCGTCATATCCTCTTCCGACTGCGGACCGGGGGATCGAGCTTTTTGCAAGCCGCCGGGGCTGCGACCGCGGGCAAATCCATTCGCATCGCATTCTGCATCCTTCAGCCGCGCTGCTGCTGTGTCTCGCAACTCCTCCCCGGCACTGGCCAACAGCCAGGCCGTCCCGCACAGCGTGTACACATTATTACGTGCACCCTGCGTGTGTGTCGGCGCTGCCTTCCCCATCCCTTCGCGATGTTTGCCCGGGGTTTCCCGGCTCGACACGTATCGGGGATGCATCCCTGATGTCGGTACAGTCTCGGCCGAAATTCCGTTTCCACTGGTGCTCATTTCGCGTCCGCGAACACGGTGGAACCTTGACCTTCGAATCATAGTTTTCATGCCAATAATCCGATGAAGAATTGGACCGCACCGATGTATTTTCAAGAATTTTCGGTTTTTTTCTTTTTTTTCCTCGGAGGTAGAAATTGAGACTTGTTTTTGTGAGGAAACTCGCGAACAAATGAAAATTTCTAAAAATGTGGGTTTAGTAGAATGTTTTTTATTTTTTATCGAAAAATTATGTATTTGAAATTTTCTGCCATGCGTCGTTTCAGATGTCAACATTTAGACACATTTTCTAGGGAAAACTCGCGAACGAACAAAAATTCCTAAAAAATATGTGTTCAGTAGGTGAAAAAAAAAGAAAAATTATGCGATTGGAAAATTTCGCCTCGCGTCCTTTCGCTCTTGGCCGCGAGTGTATATTGTATTTCCGTCGCGTGAGCGTCCATGATGTATCGCTTACTGGCGCGAACCCACTCGACCAATTAGAAGCGCCGGGGAATCCCCTTTTTAAAATCGCTTACCGCGCCTTCTCCGCCGATTGAACATTTCATCCGGCCGGACACGCGATAAATCTGCAATTTCGCTCGATTCAAACGCGCTTGGACGCCGCGACACGTCGCGAAAGAATTGCCAATCGGGGAAGAAGATCCGCGAGCTTTTCGCCGCGACGCGCCGCGACTGCGACAATATTTTCTCACTCGCGCCGTCGTCGGGGCCGGCCCGTCCGTCCCCGCGAAATTCCGTTCGTGATTTTTATTGTCGAACGCGAAGTTGCAGGAATTCTTGTATAAATGAAGAAAAAAAAAGATAAAAAGAAAAATTCATTTGAGGGTTGCGGGGCAGTTGGCGCGTTATTTTAGGATTATTTGATCCGCTCGGTCCGAGGGACCGAGAATGTCGCGACAGTGATGCGGGGTCGCGGGCTCTGGGTGACATTATCGTTGACAGTGCAGGGCGACGAAAGGTGGAGAGGGGTTCGAAGGCGACGGAACGACTGTGTAGCCTCCGGCTTTTCGTTTCGACGAATTTTTCACTTCGATTATTCCTTCGCACGAACACGTTCTTCGTGGCGAACCGCGAGCGCGCCCGCCACCCGCCCACCCGGACTATACTCGATTTATTTGGACAGCCCGCGACGGTGTCGAGGAACCGATCGCCTCGAGGGTCCCAAGTGTCGTGCACGCCTTGAGGACCCACCGATCGTTCGATTCTCACTGTAGATAGAATCGATACCAAAGGCAGTCCGAGGCAGTCCGCGGGCCAATTATAATGCGGTTGCCATTAATTCGTCGTTCGCTCGAGATTTGACTGAAAAATACTATTTTCAACATATACATACTTGTGGTAGGTACGTTTCCGTGGAAAGTACCATTTAGTAAAAGGTACCATTTTATGCAAGGTACAATTTAATGGAAGATGCAATGTGTCATGGAAGGTAAAATGTCACGGAAGGTACCATTTCGTGGCGAGAATAATTTAAAGGAAAAATCCCATTCGACGAAACGTGCCGTAAAAAGGGGAGATTTAATCAATGTAAGGAAGCACGCGTCGAGCGGGCGAACTATTGCCACCCGACTCGCAAATCCAGCATTAATTTTCAAACCAACGTGCGCGGCTCTCGCTCGCGTTTATATTTCAGTCACAATTCGCGAGATAAGTGAACAGGAAGGTTTCGTCTTTCCGCCTTTAATACCCCGAGCAGACGTTTGAGCCTCCCTCGGCGCTCGAAATCAACGTGCAATCCGCGAGGTGAAATAGGCGTAACGACACGACGACGGCAATTACAATAGCGCTGTCTCATCGACGTGAAAACGACAAAAAAGACGACGAGAAAAAAAGAATTGGCAATCTAGTGGGGGAATCGGAAAGAGGGATTCCCGCTTGATTAATAGGATAAACGGACAAAAAGAACGTGGAGGAAGAAAGGGGAGAAGAGAAAAAAAACGCCTAAGGCGAATATAGGCCACGGAAATCTGTGGATAGGGCGAAAAGAGGGGCAGGTTGAAAAAAAAATGATCAGGTGGCTGGCAGCATCGACGAAACGATGCATCAACGTGTGTGATCAGCGTCAGCACCTTTAAGGGGTTATATGCGGTCTGGAGGCCGGAAAAGAAAAATTAGAAGAATTTCTCATTAAAAGACATTTCGATTTACTGGTATAAAAATGTATCTACATATTAGGGTAACATCTTATTTTATTCCGATATTTTAAAGTGTGCATTTTACTGCTGTGTAACGGAACACTTTCTTTTTTAATTAATTAATTGATTAAATATCAATTTCCAAAATTTCGTTGTCTTTCATAACACATATTATTAATTAGCCAGCGACCACTTTCGCCCTGGTCGACTCTCGCACAAAATTCCATTTTTCGCTCGTCGTCCTCCGAGTTCCCGGGTATTTGGGGTCAATATATAGCGTCGAGACCGGACGTCTCGACTGTTCGCTTCGCTCTCGGACGAAAATAAAGTTTAATTGCACGCGCGAGAAAAAAGAAAAGCGCGAAGACTTCGCGAGAACTTCTCCGATAAGTTAGTTTCAAGCGTTCCGTGCGACGTTCCGGCGTTATCACCGGGGATACTTTGGGTGGCCGAGCTATGTTGATAAGTGGTTTCATCTTCCTCCTCTCCCGGGGCTCCGTTATTAGCGAGAGTAGAAGCTGTGTGTTCCCTTTCGCTTTGTCCGTCGGTTCTCCGATTCCATCGTGATAATCGTTGCACGCGCCATTCCCCAACTATAAATCAGCCGGTGTTATCTGACACTGACTTCGTTGCCTCACGGCGTCTCTCTCTCTCGCCCTCCCCCTCCCTCTCACTATCTATCTCTCTTCTTCCCTCACTTAGCACGCGCGTCACCCTCCTTCGGCGCCCTGACGAGAGGGCGAACGCCATCCGGGAACGCCGCGAAACGCACCGTCGGGTTGCGCCCTCTACCTACGCGACAGCAAAGGCACCGATGATGAGCCTTGAGACACGCGCGCGATAACTAGACGCGCGACCCCTCCGTGCTTCTCCCGACGGCAAACAAACACCGCGCTACAGTGCCGCGGCTACACGCCGACGCGGCTAATCCACTTCGGTGCACTCGATTTTTAATCTCTTCCCGTCCTGTGTACGACCAATTTTTTTTTCCATTTTATTCTCGTAATCGCGAGGGATGATAATTGACCGATGATAATCGGCCGTTGTAATTATAAAAAAGGGTACGATTTTTTTTCTGTTCATTTCTGTACAGCGATTTTTGGTTCGTTCGGTATATTTCGACGATATTTCTGTCGTGAAAATTTGTAGTTTTCTTCGTCCGTCGAAATTCACCGTTGCAGTATTTTTCCGGCGCGTCGGAGGATTGAATCGCGAAAATTTGACCGCGCGATGCGTGGTCGAATTTGGTCATGACGTAAATACGATTTTGTTCGAAATTTGGGCCCCGAGAAATGTGGGTATCCGATTTTCGGTGAATTTTTTCCAAGCATTTACCTTTTTTGTTTTTTCTTTTTCTTTTTTATAAATGCATTGAACTGGAAGCCCGGCCGTGAGATGCAGTATTATGAGGCGCAAGACACGCGCGTTGACTGAACGACCCTCGCTGCTGCTCCCAAAGGAAACAAACATTGAGCTATAACCACACCGACGCGGCTAATCCACTTCGTTGCGCACAATTTTTAATCTCCCCGTGTCAGACGCTGTTTTTCTTTCCTCTCAATTCCTTTCATGGCGTCTCTCGTAAGTTCTCGTCGCAAAATACTAATTAGCAATTCCAATTTAGCCGTGAGATTATTTTGGTCATTCGTACATTATTCTGGCTACAAAAGTCAGTCCAACTTAGTTCGTGATCGAATTTCGCGACAAAAAAAAATAATAATTGTTAAAAAAATCTTATAACTTTGTAGAATGAGTGACGTACACATTTTATCCCCGCTTTGCCCCTCGTCTGGCAAACGTCACTCGCCAACGGTCGCTCGTTCAACGCGCGTGTTTACGTTTATAAAATGACGTTTAAAATTAGAAAAGACGCTGCGCGAAATTTTCCCGTTGCCTCGCGCATTCAAACTTCGACGCACGAAATACGGTAAAACAATAAATGATAGCCAACCTGACAAAATGTATATATTTTTAAACGAACCATAAATTATAAATTTTTGTGTGCAGTAACAAAAGTATCGTACATTTTTACTTAGTAGAATAATGATAATACTATACTAAAAATCGTGTTTTCTTTTTCATTTACCTTATTAAATGACGACATCGTCGTCCCTCGATGCGACGAAACAAAAATAATGAATTATATTCTCGACAGCATCATTGATAACAGTCCGTATCACTCGCCTTCCCGGATGATGGCTTCCTCACAGCCGTAATTACTCGCTCTTGTTCCTCATCAATGCGCTCGCTACGGACAAACAGAGATACTCGAGAGTCGGAAATAAATTACGCGAATTCAACTGCAGATGTTGTCACGCCGATTAAGTCGTCGCGGTGCAATATTCCAACGCCCGTTAATAAAATTCATTTCAGTTACGATTTTAAATTGAAAGAACTTTAGACTCACGTAAAAAAATTATATAAATTGAATTTTTTTTTTTAATTTCAGGTCGCCCAAGTCACAAGGGTGAAGATATCTAAATTTATCTCACCAGAATTTATCTCCCAATGAAGGTACAATCGATTCGCTTGTAAAAAAAATTAACTTCATAAATAAAATTGTGCGAAGCGCCAATTGTTCCGAAAAAGAAAAGACGTGAAAAGCGTTTGTCACCAGGTGAAAAACGGCCGCGCGTCTCGGCGAACCGAACGAAAGCGCGCCGCAAACTGTGAAACTTCCAGCGAAGATATAACCGCGGCGACGTTGGGCCGAAGGATCGCATGGTCCTGCCGCCCGTAGGTTCCGCCAACGTTGGCACACGCAGTCGCATTATGGCGCCGTCCCCGTTGCCGCCGACGCCGCTGCCGCGGCCACCGCCGCGCGATCCTTCGCCGAGAGCTGAGCGGCCCTCAACCCATTCTATAATGCAACTCTGTTCCAACTACAACCCCCTCACGACAACCCTCAGCGCTCCTGTCTCATATATAACAATATACATATATACATACATACGCAATATGCACAGGAGCCAGGAGGACAAGATGGGTCGTTGGGGTAAATCGGAATGAAAATAAAAAAATAAAAGAGCAACAAATTGGCGACGTAACGACATTTTCGAAAAGGCGGGGTTAAACGGACCTGTAACCGGCAACATTTTGCTCGCCTGAAAAAAAAGATAAGAAATAAATAAATAAATTTTTTTTTAAGTTGACTCGGGTAAAAATATTGACTTATTATTATTATTATTAATACACTAAGTAAAAATGTACAGTACTATTTTTGCTGCACAGATAAATATACAATATGTGGCACGTAATGTATTAAAAAATACTTGGAGGACAAGGAAAATTTGAAATAAGTCGAAAACTCGGAGAAAAACGAAACACCCAAAGTGTCAATAATTCTTCGATGAATAGTGACTGTAATGTTACTCTCCTCCCTCACCTGTCCCGTTTTAACCTCCGCTCCCCTTTGTGGACATATATACGTACACCTCATATGCAGCAACACGCGCAATAGGGCGGAGGGCAAATTCCCGTGCTCGACCCTCCGGCTGCCTTAGCCGCGCCAGACGATACGTCGTATACGCAAATTCCATGTGTATCGCAACATCAGAGAGCGCATCCACTGCGCGCGCGAACGCCGGGTCAACGCGAATCCTCGTGCCGCATCGGAAATATATATTTGCATGTTTGTGTTTTTTTTTTTTTTTTTTTTTTTTTTCGTCCTCCCGATCGCGCTCCATATCGACGAAGGAATTATAACGTTCTCGTTGACAAGTAAACGCGAGAGCGCGTCGACCGATCGCTCAGCCCCGAACTGCCTCTCGCCGATCGACTGAAAGATTGACGAATTTTTTTAAAATACCCCTCAAGCCGCTTTGCCGGCTTTTACGGGAAACTTTATCGGCGTATTTATTGCGAATATCGAGATCCATCCGGCTATGCCACTCTTATCGTCGAGCTTACGATATGAACTACTCTACTTTTTTTTCCAGGTATTGTGCAACACTGAATTTTTCACGTTTTTAAAAAAATAATACCAATCATAATTTCATAATAAAAAAAAAAACATATATTTTTTTTACAGAAAAAAAGAGGAAATTAGATTCGTAGGAGCAGTGAAGAATAATATTGAAAAAATGCTGCTCGACTAATTTTATTCCCTGACCGGCGGAAAACCGTGTTACAACGATTCGCTGGCAAAAAAGGCAAAAAAAGAGGTGAAAATCGCGAGGAAGGATCGCGCCGACCCTGGCGACGTGTTAGCGTCTCGCGAACCACTCGCGCTCGTGACTCTCGCGCCGAGCCGTTCGCTTTTTCGTCGCGGGCAAAACCGAACGCGCGCGTCGTTACCAGCGAGCGCGCTGGTCCTCTCACTTCGATCGAATTTGTCAAGTAATTTACTTAAGCGGGTACGGTGCAAGTTACAGCTTCGATACTGCACTTCACTGCACGGTGGATGTACTTGTAAGTTTTTGTTGGTGTTGTTGTTTTTTTACTTTAATAACATTATTCGCACGGTACGTGGAAGGTTCGTAATTCACTTTTTGCCTGAAACATATTTTTCACGCTGTTGCATCTATTAGAAAAATCGTAAAATGCATTAAAAAAAAAGAATTTATCACTGCATGGGAATTCGCTCATTCACAGATTATCAAATAAATGCATAAAATGAATTAAAATTATCGAAAAGAAATCTTGGTTTAATAGTAATCGTGATTTTTCAATTTATGTAATAACATGAAAATAATGTTGAATTTGTTATCCTAGCGGTGAGAGTGACCGGGGCAGTTCCCTTAAGCTCCAAGTGTCGCACGATTGATTCGAGTGCCTGTGGGTACATTATTATCGTCGAGATTATTATCATTATTATTATTATAATATGTTATAACCGTCCATCCACTATCGATGGATGTAGGTCGTGTCTGAGTGGTCACTCGACCACAAGGACTCGGCGAAAATGTTCCATTCGAGCTGGGCATCGATTTTTCCCATTGCCAATCCTCGTTTTACCATTTTTTTCCCTGATTTTTTTATATTACTTTCTGATCGAGAGTCGATACAGACGAAATGTTGCGCTTTTACCGACGTTGGTAACTTCGCGTCCTGCACCGCCGGTTCTAAATCTATAGTTGCTTATTTCGACTTACTTTCCGGTTATCGCTGCAGCTAAATCTAAGAACAAAACTTGTCACTGATTTCCCCGTTGTCGATCGTCGCCCCGTTACTTTCCTAATTTTTCGCAATCACATTTTTTCCCCTTTAAACATGCCATCATTATCGACTGTCAACAAGAGCGGAATCTTTCATGTCGACTGCAGTCATGTAGCTCCCTTGAATTTTTTATTTTGTGAATGTACAGTTGCTAATGTCGAAAAATGTGTGGTTCATCGATAAAGCGCCCTTGGCGATATCTCGCGAGACCGATAAGCAGCTGCCGATAACGCGAATCTCTCGCTTACGAAGCAAATTGACAAATTACTGTGTACAGAGCGCAACAGGAGGTATTTTAGCCGCTTTCGGCTCGATTGCGTCTGCACAGACAGCGCGCATTCCGTTTGTACGGAGGGTGCATAATTAATTGCGTAATTCGGCTCGAGTGGGTGGATTGTGTATTTGGCTGTGCATATCTCCCATTGTACAATCCGTCCGACACAGACATCCGGCCTCAAACGCACTCAGCAGGTGTCAGTTTTCTATATCATTTTAATCGAATGTACCAAACTGTTTTTTTCATGTCAAAAATGTATTATAAACTTGTCAGCGTTTTAATTGCATTTTCACAGCTTTCACGAATTGAATCGAACTCATTTTCGTAACACCTGAAACAGATTTTTTTTTTTCTATCCAGAGGACAGCTTTCTCGTAACTCTTATCAAATATATTTTGTCCACAAAATTAATGTTGGAATCGATTTGCCAAACTTTTTTATCTAAAAATAACGAAGAACTATTAGTTCAAGAGACGATTACTATTGCAAAAATGATTGTTATAGCCAATAAAAAAATGTACGATAAACGAACCATTTTATTTTCAGTACCCATTAACGATAAATTATTTTTCACAAAAGCGCTGGAGTCTCTCGATTGCAAAATATATAAAAATCCGTTAAAGGAAGCGAGTGCAAATATCGGTCGTGATACTGCAATAGTCAGGGCTTGAAAAGAGAAGAAGGAAGAAAAAGAAGAAGTAGAAAGCGGGACAAAGTGGGAACGATAAAAGCGGTTCGTGAATGGGGAAGATAATTAGTTTGGCTATCGAGGCTATTAGTACGCACCGGGGTCCGAGCAACCCCTGGCATTTGCACTAGACCAAAGCCAGTCTGCATTTCCGATGAGAATCCTTGAATATATACCACGTATATCGGAAACCCTCAATCCTGAGCAAACAATTACTCCGCAATTAGTTTTTTTCTTCCGCATTTCTCGCACAGCCGAGAGACGAAAAAATGCCTTGATAATAATCTCATCAATAAGAGAAGAAACTGTACGAAAATTAAATGGGAAAAATGTATTTTTTATATTTTTTTATATTTTTTAAAGATAGAAAATAAAACGGTTGCCTCGTTTTAAGAATGAACAACACTAATTTATCTAAAAATATTTCAAACTTGTTTATTTTTTATTTTTATTTTATTCATTTTTTCCATTAGATTTTTTATAACGTCCGCTTCATATTTCGTTATCGTATTCCATAGGATTGTCGATTTATCTTCGTACACAGCTATAAAGTTGGACTGTTAGGGGAAAGGGGAAGAGGGCGGTTGGGGGAGGGAGGAAAGGAAAACGAGCGACAGCAGAATCCTTGCGCTCCCCACGTTGGTCCCCCCACCCCTGCTCTTATCGCTGCTCGGGGGTGGTAGCTGCTCCGCAGCGTCAAACCATAGTCATCAGTAGCTTTTCGATCCTCTGCCGTCACGGTTAGCCAGCAACCGTTGGTGCTGAGTGTTTGGCCCTCGTCGCTTCCTCTCCCTTAAATCACGACGACTTTGTCGAACTTGTCGCAAAGTATTCGTCAATAAATCGTGAGTTCATCTTTTGAAAAGTCATTTTTCTGTGTGATCAACGTTTTTATATTTGAGTGTTTGTTTCATTATAATACTTACACCGTAGTTGCTTCGTACTTTGTAACTCTTACCATGAAATAAAATAATTAAAAAAATTCTGCAGCGAACATCGCGACGGAAATTGCGCGAGAAATAAATCCACTAGTTACCGGTGAGTCGCGAAAATCCCAAAAAAAACTTGCAACTTTTTTAAACCACCCACACTCAATTTTGCTTTTGTGTGTGTGTGTTTTTTTAAATAATCTTATGAAAAAATTATTTAAATACATTTATATACTGAACAATTGGATTATTACGATTGGAGCACTCGCAAAATGATTATGCAGCGAATTAAATAATTTTTCACAATAGTTGCATCGGTCTTGCGGAAAAACAGTGTTGCGCGAGTCCCGACGTTGCGAACATATTGGACACGCGGAAAATTGCATTGGATCTATTTAGCGTGCGCTATAACCAGCGTTTTTGGGTCGTGTCTGCTGCGGTTTGCTCGAGAAATTTATTTACACGCGTTCGGGTTAATTGACGATTCGGAGCGCGCAGGGCGCGCGCGCGAATTCGTCCGGGCCTCGTAACTCCGGCGCGTTTGCCCGCCAACACTCGAAACGTGCTGGAGCTTTCGAACCAGAACCGGGCGACTCGAGTTTAACGCGGCGCAAGTAGCGCGGCCCGCTCTACGATCCACCGTATAATGCGATTCGTGCCTGCTTCCCCGGCTTCTGTGCGTCTAAACGAATTTCTCGTATTCACTCACACGCGCCCCGACCAATTTATTCACGGCAGATAAGATATCACGCTGGCATAAATAACGGTATTTTTCGCGTTCCAAATTTCGCGCAAGAGGCACGAAAAAATTATTGCCGAATGAAAAAAATTATTTTTGTAAACAAAATCTTCCGGATTATCTGTAAATATTATATAATTTTTTATTTTTAATATGCACGAATTATAATCTTAACATTTTTAAATTATTCATTTCATATTGTATGAATTGCCTTGTAAAAATTATTGAAACCAATTTTTTATAATATTTGTTTTTCTTTCTTTTTTTTCTGTTTTTTTCTTTTTTGTAATTTAAAATTCTAAAATTTTCTGTAATTACCGACAAGTCTAGAGGAATTGCGAATATCGGATATTGGTAGGATATACACGTTCGATTCAGCAATCATGACAATAATCTCATGAATAATGATTATTTGCGTTTCCATGCATTACGCTGGTAGCGGCACCAGTGACGCTCTAGCCGCCTAGGGCAGGAATATGCAGCGCGGCTGGGGCCGCCTCGGACTATCCAATAGCCGATGCCGGCCACTGTTGATCTACGTAGTACGACGGTGTCTGTTACAGGATTGCAGACTGCGAGCTGCGTCGGGTTTGGCGTGCTCAGCAGCTCGCACGTTCTTTGTGCTCGAAAATCCGGAAAATCCGGACAACGTGAACTAAATTGCATTTTCATTCTGTTTGTTCTTTAATTCCACAAAATTTCTCTGTGCTCATAGTTAATGCTTAATTCGCGTGATTACCAAAGTAGAAATCGAGAAAACAAACGCAATGCTGAACCAAAATAAAAAACAAATCTTGACATTTATTTCCTTCTATCTGGAATCCCGTAGGAATTTATTTGTCAACCTGCTTCCTTTTCATCCCCTCGCGCAAATTTAAAAGAAAAAATAAATTAATTGGCCTGAAGCCAAAAAACCGAGTAAGCACTTTCCCCGCGCTTTTTCGTCGACTCACTCGCGTCCGTCGCGCGTTGTTTGCGTGAATTTTCGACGTTCGGGTAATTAAATAAATTCGCCGACTTCGACGAAAACCCGACGAGGATTTCCCCATAGTATCGCGTTGCCGCGGCGCTCGGGAAAGTCACCGTTAGCCGTTCGTTTAATTAAAAAGTTGTTTTGCCAGGTACAAACGACTTCGCGCGCGCTGGAGACGCGACTCGCGGTGGTCGCCGCCGCCGTCGCCGCTGCACACGCCGCGCAAAGTTTTCGTTACCCGCGAAGCTCATAGCCGAACCGGAAATGATACGCCGCGCGCGGCGCAACTCTAACTACATATCGCGCTTCGGCTTCCTCGCGGGGTACTCGCTGCTAATATCGTGGATCCACTTAACTCGAGCGCGCCGAAGCTCATTAAAGTTTCGATAACTTTGCCCGCGAATAATCGCCAACCGGCGCGGCTTTTCACTTCGTGCGGGATTCGAGAGCCCCCGAAGTGCCAATAAGCGGCTTGCGCCATCGACGTCCCAGTTCGGCAAAATCGCATTACGGTCGATGGTGAAAAAAAGAACCATTCGATACCCGTAACATATTGCGGTCTGTAATAAAGTTCAGTTCGATCTCGGATCGAACTTCGAGCGATCGGTTCGTCCTTAAGATACAATCGTGCAGCTCCGAATTACGTTGCCCAATGTCACACTTCTATAGGTCTGTCTCTCTCACTCCTAACCTCACGTTTTGGGTTTTCGGTTCTCCAGAAAAAAACAGTTTCGAGTTTCGAGGACCCGAAGGCTTGACCCCTTTCCGGCATATTTCCGCAAATTCTCGTAATAATCTGAGCCCTATCTATCGTGTAATTTGGGCGAAAATAGTTTTCGAAATTTTGGGCAGTGATGGAGGAAGTATGCGGTTGCCTCAACATGTTGTGTCTAAAAAAAAATTAAATATCGTTTCGAAGTTCAACCCCCTTGACACCAGCGCCGTTTGGTATCGCCGACAACCGCAGCGCCTGCCGGGAATAACCGGGACGAGACTCGTGCGGTCAGCGTCTGCGGCGGAGACAGTAGTTACGGCTGTATCAGCGTAGCCGCGAACTCGGGGCAGTAACACGAGCGGAACTCTCCACGCACTCGCGGGGTCATCGACGGCGGATACATTTATTCAATTGCGACGATTTCGGGCGAATGAGATTCTGTGAAAATGATAATGAAGCTAATGTATATACACTCTAGGGGGACAAATGGAGAAATTCCGAGTCAAACGCAAGAGGGAAGGAGAGACGGAACTGTACTGCGAACTGTCGGAAAACGGGTGGACGACGTAGTCGAGGGGTGAACGAAGACACACAGCGAATGTGAAACAACAACGACGGGATTGAACGCCCGGTTACAGTCCTGGGCTACTCGAGGCTCTCGGCCTTTTAGCCCCCGCAGCTCGGGATAATCCTCGATGCCACGGCGTCGAGATGTTGTTTACCCTCGCCGCGGGCTAATGGCTGCGCGGAAACTCGTTCGACGGATGATGCGTCGAACAACCGCGACTTACTTAACTCCACCGACGGCGGTTAATAGCCAAATGCCGCGATTATGATATCTGGCGGAGGGGGGAAGGGTTGAGGGTTTAGTGGATTGTCGATTTGGGATAATTGTTGACACAGCTTGGCGAATTGTCGAGAGTTGTTTGTCACCGTGAAACTTCATATTTGAGCTCGCTCAGCGCAAGTAACGTTAACCCTCTTTTCGTCGGTAAAGGGTTCACCGTCTATTCGATGGAAGGGGTTAACGGCGGGTTTAACTCATGGTCGAATTGTTTACGATGACAACCCGAGCGCTTGAACTCGTTAACCACGTTTTTTGCGGCCTTAACCCACTTGTCTGCCGAGGTTGAGACTGCCGGGCGGATATTTTCGTCGTTGGAAAGTTTGTTTCTCATGACAAACTCGAAGTTTGATGTCGTTAACTATGATTTTCTCGATCTAACCCACTTGAGAGTACGCACGGGAGAAAAGTTTGTTGCGAAAAAAGTCGCTCAACTCTCTCCGCTTCGGTTTGCCGACGAGAGTGACTCGAAGCTCGACTGCGTCTCGAACGATCGTAACTCCATTCTCGCGAGACGCTTTTCGGTGGGACGAATGGTTTTTATTCGAGGCAGTTTCATTCGAGTTTTGCTTTACGCATGTAATGTACGTCCGAAAATAGAATCTCCGACGGTGATTTCGAAGAAGTTACGTGCTCGTGAGAAATTTCACGAGCTTAAGGGCGGCAATGAAGAGGCTTTGGCTTCTGCTCCCCTGCTGCGTCGATTTTCACGGTCCGCGCATTCGACGCGATAAGGTCGGTCGCCTGAGACCCCGCAGAGTCTGTTCCTCAACACCCACTCCCTCCCTCTCCGCCGCTAAGTAGCATCGACTTTTTTTTCATTGATACACACGACTCCAGTTGGTTCAAGTCGCGCCCTTGTTTATTCATCTTTCCAGCGATTTCATAGGCGATAAATTCATCTTTATGCTTTTTTTTTCTTCTTCCTTCTACTCTGTGCTCGATTGTCGTCGTCGTAGTCGTCGTCGTTGTTGACGCCGTCAGACCCCTCCAACTTGGCGCCCGTGTTTTTCCTGCAACGCCGTCGCGTTGCAAGGAAATAAATAAAAGCGAAGGTAATAAATAAAAATAGGAAGAAAGGGAAAGAGATGACAAAAAAACAGAGCTTATGCATTTCTCTTTCGGATTTAGTGCCGGAGAAGTTAAAAGAGGTTTCGCGAGAGGAGCGAATGCGAAAATATTTACGCGTTCTTACGCGTAGTATTCTATCGTACGTAAGAGCGTGAGAAAATCGGTTATTCAAGTTATCGTGATTAAAATATTTTAATTATGTTTTCGCAAATAAAAATGTCTGAGTATCTACATTTTTTTATGTTTATACGCGAGGCAGACAGGTTTACGTTACCCCAGGGCCAATGGATAATGGCCCCGAGGCAAAATAAGAAGAAATGCAAATGAATATCCCAGGTGGGAGGGCAGTTAATGGCGGTGCGTAAACTACCTCCCCGCTCGTCGTTAAAAAGTGGCTGCAAGCTGCCGCGCGCGTCGTTAAAAATTGGTCTCGATTAGTTCGTGAGGAAAAGTTATCTCTGCACTGTGAGTGAAATAATTTACGTAACCTGCATTACTTTTACCACCCTTTGCGTGGGAGTGTGTATGAGTCGAGCCGTCTTCTCCTCTCCCTTCCCCCCGCATCCCATCGTGAATAAAGTTCAGCGACGAAAATACCCAACTTATGAACTCGCACATGGTTCGCGAAATATTTCCATACACATGAAATTTCGTATTCACCCCGTTTTATTACAATTTTTTGTTGACAATCGAGTAGACAATAAAAAAGAAAAATTTATTTTTCAATTCATTTGTTCGTCTCTGCGAGTTTCACCATCGGTGTCGCGAATAAAAAAATGTCACAAAAGAATTTTTTCGACCCTTTGTACCCCACAAAGGGTCGAAAAAAATCGCTTCCTTGTTCGGACCAAAATATTGGTCCAATCTATTGCGCGTCAGTTTTTTTACGACTTGCAACACGTGGGGTTGATCGGCGTCTGAAAAGAATTGTTTTTTTTTCTTTTTTTTTCCCCTCATTTGTCTCGGAGTGTGAAACGAGGCACCGGATGCCCGTTTCGAAAATTCAACACGAACGTGAGCCGGTTGTACCGGGGCTGGTAAAAGATATTTCGAGGCCGGGGGGAAAGATGGAATTAACGCGATGAAACGACCGGCAACTGGTGCGGGGTTTATCTTTGCTGAGTCGCGGGAATATCCCTTCCTGTGACCAATTCTCCCTCTCTCCCCCTCTCCCCCCCATGACCCGTAGCAGTATCACTCCACACCCGAGGATCAACATTTTACGACGAGCCTTATTGCTTTTGTCCATTTTTACAGGCTCCCGCCGATGCCCCGAAGGTCGCCCGTAAATTCGTTCTATTCGTAAAAACCAAAATATCCGCGGATCTTCGGCTCTCGATTTTCCCGGTTGACCCGCTGACCTTCCACCGTATTAGTCGGGCCAAAACACTGGCCCCGCCACTCCGCACCCTGAATTAATCATCGACGCACCGTACATTATTTATTTATTTGCTTATTTCATGTTTGATGTTATTTGACGTACCGGATTCAACTGTACGGTCGACCTTAATCGACTGGATTTTCCGGCATCGCTCGGAAGATAAAAAAAGGCGTATTTGTTTTATTGTCGGAAAAAAATTAATCGACAATATTGCGTGTTCATGACAACGCGAACGACGTCCGTCGGGTCCGCGAAGTTCCCTCCAGGCTCTTTAAATAGCTGCATAAATGTTTTTGCCCCTGGATATCGTTGCTCGTATTTGATACACTTTTTTTTATTGCGAAGATTGTTAGGGGTTTTTATTTTTATTTTTTAAAAGTAATTTGTATTTTAATAAACTTGGGTGAATGCGAAAAAAAAAATGTTTTTTTTATTTACGCCGCGGGAGAAAATCGATTGTTTAAATACAGGAAGAAAAATGCGTGCAGCGAAATGGATAAAATATAGGTATATACTATATATAATATAGTATACACATAGTGAGTTCAGGCGAGCAAATAGTTACTCGTGTCAATATTTGCTGTTGTGGGAACTATATAAAAACGTAGCTTCCGCCTCAGGAAACATCTGCATAGCGTGTGGAACCAGCTGCCTCCTACATTTCGCGGTCTGCACACTTTTCCTTTTGCTTCCTCATAGAGGGAGCTTTGTTTTTTTTTCTTCTTTATTCATCTCCTTTTAATGATCTTTGGATTTACAATTCCACGAGGTTCGGCATAACTTTTTAATTATTTTCACTGCTCTCTCCCTCGTTAATCCTTGCTTCTCCAGTTTCTGCACAACCCATTTCCCCTCTGTATCCTCGATTTTTGAATCACAATCTCGACGGGTTACGCAGCGCCTTAACCCAGTTGATGCCGTTTCACGTTCGCGATATTCCGAGTTCCGATCATTGCGAACACGATATCCCGAGTCGCTCGTGCGGCGTTACTGTTATTATTATTATTATTATTGATAAACCCATCGTTGAAATATTCGATCCGTGTTTATGAAAACGATATCAAATTCCCTTCCCCCGTCGTCCCACGAGCAATCCCACAAGTGGCATATTGCCAATTGCGGCAAACGTCCTTGGTAATTTGAGACTAACCCTCGTAAAGAGGGGTTTCGACATCCCCCAACCTCTTCCACCTCCTCGCCTAACCCCTTTCAACCACGCGCCACCCAAGCCAAGCCCACACGGCCGAATTGAAACGTGAAATTGGATATGGAGCAAGACACCTCGGCCTCTCACACTCGTCGCGCGACAGATCCATTAACCCTCCGGCGACGCTCGCGTAACCCAATTGGGACGCGGGACCGCAAACGACATTTATATTTGCTAACCCTCTTGTGTCCTCCCCCTTGACTCGCCCCCTTCTATTTTTTGGATTCGCCTCGCAACGTGACGAAAGGCGAATCCGAAGCTGTAGTTAACATATTTTCGGACATATTTATCCAATTGCCCATTAACCCCCGAAACCCTAACAAATATATCGCTTAACCCTGTCTGCATCAATCAAGTTTTGCCTTTGTGATAATTCGCGAATAGAAATCTCGTTCGAAATAATCAAATCGAAATTTGGTCAAGAGATTTTTCGATGAAAGGAAGAAAATACTGTACCTTTTTTTTCACGAAATTAAGTCGTTGATTTTTTTCAGGTATGATTTTTTTGCATTTTATCGTATATTGGAAATCGGTATTTCTCGAATAATCGCAATTTTCCAATGTGATAACGATGTTGTTTCTCTCTCTTCTCAAATCAGCCGAATTTCGTTCAATTTCGTCAATCACTTTTTTCTTTCGGTTTTGCCGGGAATTCATAATCAAATGATGAAGGGAAAAAAAATTGAAAAAACATTGGAAACTGTATTTGCCGAATTCACCGGCGCATTCGGATTCGCTCGCGGGGTTCAAATATTTTCAGGAATGATTACCCAATTTTCCCCTCCACGGCGGCGCCACTTCGGCACCTTCTCCGGCTGGTCGCCCTGTCTGCGACTAATCGATCGAGTTTGCGCCGCGCTAAAATTGGTTTTCCGTTCGCACGCACTAACGATTATTCCATTATTGCTCGCTGAAATATCGCCCCGAATTTTCGCTCACGCGTTCTGTCTGTGCCAGACGCGCGCCACGTTTTCGAATAAAACTGTCGGGTAAAACGTGCGTCGGGGTTGGAGGAAAAAGGAAAAAAAAAGAGAGAAAAAAAAGGAAACAGTCACACCGGCGGATTCCCCGGCGAGTTGAGTCGATGAATAATTCCTACGGAACGAGCTCTTCTTCCGTCAAGTCAGCGCACTTACGTCGCTATTTTTCTCTTTCCGACGCAAGAAAAGAAAACGAGACTCTTGTGTCGAGTCTCCGAGAGTGCCGTCTGGTTGTAGCGCTCTTCAACCGATTCGAACATTGCAGACGCGATTTGTCACTTTTTTTACGATTTAACGTTGGAAATGGTATAAAACAACGTCTTGATAAATGATTTGTTAAGAAGGCAACGAACTTTTGAAAATAGTTCTTATTGTTTATTTTTTTTATATTATTGGAACAAAAAAAACGTGCACGGATTCCTACTTTTTCCCCCTTTTTCTGTTCCGGCAGAATGATCCAAAAAGTCGGAAAGTGTTTTGGCAAAAAAAAGTAACCGGAAAAAAAGTTGTACATGCTCTAAGAGGCGTCGAAAACTGACCGAGGAGCTTCGTCATGGAAGCGACGCGGATGCTGCGCAGGCGGCCCGAGAGCAGCAGCGGAGCAACGAGCTGGGGTTCTTACTTTGCAAGTTTTGTGATTTACGACGTCGCGACCGCGGCCGCGCACTTCCATCGCTATTTCTCATCCCGCGCGCGCGAGGAGGAAACGAACGTGGATCTTCACTTTATCCACGATCTGTCGTCTCGATCTCAGGATTTTCATGCAACTCGAGCTTTTCGTTGCGATACGCGTCATCCACTTTCGCGAAGTACACTACAAAATAAAGAAATAAAAAATATTATATTATTATTATTTATTCTTACACAAAGCCGAAAGACGAATGTGTAAGCCCGAGTGTCATGAGACGCTTCGTTTGCGGGTGTGAATAGAAATTAGCATATCAGCCTTCCCTCGCGGTGGCGACTCAAATTAATTTTTTCTCCTCTCGCCTTTTATTTTATTTCTCCCGCCGGCCGCTGCCGCCTCGGCCCTGGAATACCCCGACTAATGTTATTCGCGAGGCTCGCGCGCGCCGTGAATTGCTCGCTTTCTCGCTCTCGCGGTTTTGTTCATTTTTCCCAGCTGAATAATTCCCCGTCCGCAAACGTCGAAACTCGGCGGGGCGTACCAAAATAAAAATTGTGTCTATTCAGCGCATGCGCTGAATAGAAACACAGTTTTCTTCTTCTCGCCGGATGGGAAAAATTTGAAAAATTGGAAAATTATACCCGCGTTCGAACGGTCGACGCGCAGCAAGCATATTAATTCGCTTTGTCGCCGGCCACGCGCGAAAAAAACTTTCTCTGTTTTTTTTCCCCCCGGTCGCGTCCGATTGGTGCTATTCGGGCGAATTTTTTTTATTCGAGGTAATCAGCGCGAGCGCCGGTGAAAAAAAATATCTTTCGTTCGCCAACATTTTTCCATCATGAACAGTCACGGCTTGAATTTTTTCATAAAAAAAAATTTTAATTCATTATCTCGTCGTCCGGTTAAATAAAAAAAATTATCGTTAACTATCAAATTCAAATAATAAAGTTGGTCGGATTATAGAGCGACGCTTGGATGTCGTAGGCTCACCCAGAATTTCCACGCGTGAATCCTTTTGATTCACCCGAACGTTCACTGCGACGATATAGCGATACGCGTGGATGAAAGATCGACGCGCGTACATAAATCGAGGTTCGATCGTCGGCAGTAACAGTTATTATAAAAAAAAATTGCAAATTAATTGTTTCACCGTCATCTGGGGAAATTAAAAAATTATCTTCAAAGCCCACCGAGGATTACCCCGCAAATCCATCCGAAAGTTCATTGCGATTATGTAGCGACGATATATAGCGACACACGTGGGATGAAAGATCGACGCGGATATATAAATCGAGGTCGAGTGGCGCACCTCACGTGAGGGGCCTCGCTTTCGCGGTTCTCCTGTGGGAAACGAGGCAGCGAGCGGGGTATATCGAAGCTCACTCTCCCCTCCCCCTCCCCACAACCTCCGAAGCCCCAAACCGCCCCACCCCCCCGTCCACCGCCCCTTTTGAAAGCCCCGGAGGGTTGCAGGGAGTCGAGGAGGTGAGAGACTTGCCACTCA
Source organism: Itoplectis maculator (assembly GCA_964034905.1). NCBI lineage: Eukaryota > Metazoa > Arthropoda > Insecta > Hymenoptera > Ichneumonidae > Itoplectis > Itoplectis maculator. Next base: position 9,269,635 of record OZ035852.1, on the reverse strand, counting down.
CGATGGAAAGAAGAAAAACACGATTCCATGAGCCAGCAACTCGTGGAGTCCTGTGGGGAGGGGGTGGAAAAGGGAGGAAGGGTGGGGGAAGAGTCGCCGTTATGACATGGTAGCTCGTAAAAAGCGTCAGACTTATATAAAGGTCATGGGTGAACGATAGCTGCGACCTGCAGAAAAGAGCGGGGAGAGGGCCTCATTTGTCGAGGTTGGGAAGGGAGGGGAGTGGGGGCGCAGGTTCATCGGATTCTACAGGTATCCGCGCGAGACCCCGAATCAATTTTCGAGCGTTTTCGCCTCGGACCGGACGATTAATCCTCGCCGTCGACTCGGTTTGCAATTGGCTAATTTTTAGAGCGCAGCTTGCGGTCACCCTGCATCGGCAATTGTTTATTTTGGTCTGGTTGCCGTGATGATAATAGCTTCTATTACGGGTTAAGGAAGCCTGTTTACATAAACATGTATATTAAATTTAACATGCAAGTGGAATAGAAAATTACGGTGTTTTCTACTGAATCCTATGAAAATTGAGAAATCTAATGAAAGTTAAGAAAGTTTCAAGTATCAAAATTTGGAATTTCAACAGATATAATAAATTTGATAAATCAGCTGATGAATCAAATTTTCAGTAATGTAAATTCACAAACATTTTTAACAGTGTTGTTGTTGTTTATTATTAAATGTTAAGCGTTCCTTGAACTCCCAAGTTCGCAATGATAATGGTGATAATTTTATTTTTATTTACACCTATTCAATGTATTTACGCCTGGGGGAGGGGGGGGGGGGGGGATCAGCCGACAGTCTCCTCTTTCGGATGGACTCGGTTTCAACTACCAAATATACTTACAGTTCCGCGAATATTTCGATCTTTTTTTGAAGAACCTCCTGAACTCCCGCTAATAGATGCATTTGCCTTACGTTCAGAGGATCGGAATCTGTTCGTGTCGTGGAAATCGCCTCTCAATGTCACCAGCGCCCATTTTCACGCTCCGCGCGCGGATCCGGCCGCACGTTCGGCAAACTACTCGAAACTCCGGCGTCCGCTCCGCTAAGAGCTCGACGACGGACGAGCTCGTAGTGACTGGCTCATCGGGCAACGTCACGAACAGCAAACGCTACAATTCCCCTCGCGCCTCCACCCCACCCACTTGCCTCGTCGTGCGTTGGGAAATCGTTTTTTTTTATCCACAGGTGAATGTGACAGCGACTTTTTTTTACCACACCCGGATGTTAGTGACGAGGATAAAAAAAATTGTGTAAAGGTCAAAAACGCCAGATTTTTTTTTATGCCCGACGGAACTCGTGTCGACTCGGGCGGATAAACTCCGACCGCGCGGTCGGATCGGAGTCGCTGATATGCGACTCCGAGAACGGGGCGTTAAATTTACGAGCTTTCGGAACCGACTCGCGCGCGATCCCGAACGAATTGTGCACTGCGGCGCTGATGTATCTGCCCGGGAATTGTTTCGCGCTCTTTATCGTTTCACTTTTAATTTAACGTTCGAGCGAGACATCGGAGATTTCGAAGAGTATTTTTTATAACAAATGAAGATAGCTGCGAAGTTATTAAAAAGATTCAGACTTCAAAAGATTTGATGTTGGGTTTCGTCGTCACCATATCTCACTGCAAAGCGCGTGTTGTTCCTCCCGTCTTTTACATTGTGACTAGTTTTAATACACTTTCAGGCGTGTTGGTATTTACATGGTAACTAATATCTAGAAGTTTCACGTCTGTAAGTGTGTAAAAACTCATCACAATGTAAAAGACAGGAGAACCAACGCACTTGCAACACGCTTGGTTGGTTAAAATGCAGTCATTGCAATATCCATTACAAAATGAGGACAAGATTTTTTTTTCATATATATTATTAAAAATCTACCGCGAGGCCAGTCGTTTCAGTGCGGCAAAATTCTCCCGGGAGAACGAAACTTGGCTTTTGCAGAGACGAAGCTGGATGCTCGGGCTACGGCTCGGAGGGGGTGGATGGGAGGACACCTGGATCGGCGTTGCCAATATGACCCGGGGACGGAGGGTATCGCAGTTACGAGCGACTGATTCAGCTCGGTTTCAAAGTGAAATAAATAACGGCGCTCACAGCCGGGAGAAACAATTGATTCTCGTTCTTCTGTGCTGCTCGAGCGTTGCGCACGTGGTGCATTTCTCGACGAAATCAGACGAACGCGACTGCGCGAGACTTTTTTTCTCCGGAATCCGATAATCTCGCCCGCCTCGAGGGCCTCTGAGTCTTGATGATTTTTTTTTTTTTTTTTTCGCAAGAAAAAGAAGTTAGACTGTGAAATAAAAAATGAAAGATGAAAAAAAAATTAAATAAAGGAAAAATCAGTTCGCTCTGTCACTGGGTAATTTAATTAACGTCGGTTATTTGAAATGAAAAAAAAAAAAAAAAAACAGTGATGTTCGCGACAGACGAATAAAGGACAAGAGAAAAATAATGAACGGAAAAATATTTCGCTGGGAACACATTTTTTTATTCGTGGTTATTTTTTTTTACGCGAGTTACCACAGACGTTCGCTCGGTTGATTCGCGTCGACAAAGTTTTCCCGCCTCGTCACTTTTCCGATCGTTATTTCAATTTCCTCCGGCGGACTAATGCGATATTCTCGCGTTCGCGAGGCGGCAGAAATACCGGCGTCGCGGCGGAATAAGAGAAATATAAAATCGCTCTGAATGTCGAGGGCAATTTTATTGGAATGGTCGAGGATTCCCTGCGTTATAAGCCTCGTGGCCGGGGGACGAAAGTTTTGTGAGGATTCGATAACCCGGATAAAGACGGTGGAATTTATAGCAGAATATTCCCGCGATATCGCAGCTAAGACGCCGCGTGCTACAGTCACGTTCTGCAATATCGCGGAACTCGCACGCGACACAGTCGAATGTTTATTGAATTTCCGCGTAGCAGCGATTGGGATTCGCGAATGGCGAACCACCTGTGCGTCAGCAGAAGCGTCTTTTCCGTAGCTGCAGCGACTGCGGCAACCTTTATTGAGTCAACGAAGCTCAGGCTGGGCTTAATAAAGCTTACGCAAATCCCTCGTCTCTCGGCAGCGGTGACGGTTTTTTTTATACGCTCGCGCAATTTCTCCTTCATATCGGCGAGCCCGGACCCTCTACGCGAACACAAAATCATTCAAATGTGATCCGTGCATTGTGTGTACATTGTCAGAAATCTTGAAAAAAAATAAAAATAAAAAAACCATCTCGATTCAATCAAAAACCTCTAAACTCACTTCGGTTGAAAAAAATGGGTTCACCACTCTTAGACCATTCTGTTCCGGATTCGATTACTGTTTCCGACTAAAAATATCGCGAGCAGCGGGTAACCCCGGTTTTTTCCCGTCGCCAGACGCGCGAAACGCCGTCTAACCCACTCGGGAATTTTCCAAGTGGGTTAGGGGTAGAACGCGTGAGAATAAATCGAAATTTCCGAGCTCGCCGGTTCGGTGACTACACGCCCTGCATAAATTTGCCGACATTGGCTTCCGCGAAACCGAATTAAAGGTTTAATCCGGAAGTTTTAATCGAGGAACCCCGTTATTTTTCCCGGAACCTCGGCAGCATCGCGCGCGCGCAGGCTCAGTGCGCTGAAGTGCCGAGCGCGCGATGCGAAGTCCCACCGGCGCGTAATAAAAGAGCCCGAGGGCTCAAATAGCATTATCTGCATGCGATTAAATTTAAAGTGACTCATTTGAGCCAACAAGAAAGTTTGCGTCCCGACGCGAACGCCGCGACGCTCGGACGCTCGTGATATATACGCACGCAGGTTATCTATGCAACAGTTGCCGTCGAGTTGCCTCATCGAGTTAGCTCTCTGTCCCGTTCGGGTGGCTCTGCGACTGGTACACAAGGGCCAAAGTGGATAGTTTAAATAGTCCCGAGAGAGGCCGAGGAGCTATAGTCGCGACTGACTCGACGCGAGGCCGCCGCTCGCCGCCGTAGTTGTCGCACGGCTCTCGGTGCGCCATAGCGAGAGCCTCGTTTGCTCGCCTCGCTCAATCGTCCACGAAATTGTCACTTTGTTCGCGCGCGCGCGCGGTAAGTCGACCTTTGACCCGCATACATCGACACCCGGATTTCGTGGATATATTCTGCTATATACGATTACGATTAATAATAAGATATTTTTTATATTTACGTTTACATACTTTTGAATATATTCTGAGATATATCTCAAAAATAGTATTTTTCGATAAAGTGATCTATGAAATGTGATCTATAAAAGATAAATGTTCAGTAGTAATATCCTGAGACCTCCAAAAATATCGAAATATTCCAATTAATTTTTGAGGTTGAAGGGTATTTGTCGGATTATTTGTCGGGCCTGGATTTCGGCTGAGCATAGAGCAGTGTTCGAGAAAACAGGACATTATATTGGCTAAAAACAAGTGAAGAGCTGCTGTGCAATATCCGGGTGTAATTTCCGATGAAATTTTTAACAAACAAACTCGATTACCGAGAATACTGCGCTGCGATTGGTCAACATCCAGACACGAAAAATAATCTGATATATCATACAAATTCTTTTTTTCCATGGGGATAATTTTTCAATCTTCGTTTCGCGAACGAGTGCCCCCCACCCTCCAAATAAACGCGGCGTTATAGTGACGCAATAGCTAAGTGTAGAGCGTGAATCAAATTGCATGAAAAACAGAAGCGTTGATTTTTTTTCCCTCATTTGTTAATAATCCGTCGCTTTCGTAGTTATTTCGTAGCGCGAAACGCGCGTAAAAAGGCGAGAGACCCGCCGCACCGCTCGCTAAGCCTCTCCACGTGTTTGTTCCGGTCAATGATTCGACGTGAAAAGATTTCCGGTGAAAAGAAGTTTCGCGTGCTGTTTTTTCCCCTCCGCCCCGCTGGTCTTACGTTTATTGCAGAAAAGTTTAAATGAGTCTCAGCCTTTGCGCATTTGCGTTCGTGTTTCTCCCGCTGTTTCGACGCGATTCCGCGCTCCGCGAAAAAATATTTTTCCTCTTCAGATTCCGAGCAAACGTCCCATTTTTTTTTTTTTTTTCTCGACATCGTTCGGTAACGAATAATTTTTTTCTCTCGTCCTTCCGTGTTTCAGACACAGCGAGACGGCAACGACGTCGACGACGGTGGAAGCGAGGTAAACGTTTCCTCGCGATTTTTACGGTGAGACGGATGCACCGCGCGCGGCGCCACCAGCGGTCGCAGGTAGCGCTCTGAGCCGCGATGGAAGCGAGGCGAGCGCCTCGCTCCGGCCGGCCGAGGCCCCTCGAGAGCTCCGGAACAATGGGAGCGGACTCGATGCCTCGGGCGAGCGGAATTGATGCGTCGTCTCTCGCCCCCGATCGCAGCTCGTCTCGTCCTGGACGCGCCACGGCCACCTCGACGATCTCTGGTCCCGAGTAAAAACAATCCCGACCCTCGAAGCGATAAATCCGTCGTCGAGCAAAACAAGCAAAGTAACGGAACAAATCCCTCCACTGACGAGGAAAAAAAACGAATAAATATTTTGAAAAAATGTGAGTAAAAACAATAATCGAAAATTCAAAATGGCGTGGACAACTGGATTACCACCGATCTCCGGTCCCGAGTAAAAACAACCCCGACACTCGGGACGATAAATCCGTCGATGAGCAAAACAGGCAAAGTAACGGATTAAAATCCCTCCACTGGACGGGGAAAAAAAAAACGAGGAAATCTTTTGAAAAAATATGTGAGTAAAAAGAAAATAATTGAAAATTCAAAATGGCGTGGACAACTGGACTGCCGCCGAGCGTGCACAACGCGACGTTCGCGCTGTGCAACGACAGCGGTTGCGGCAATTTCACGAGCATCAAGGAGACACCGTACACGCCGTACGTCGACCGACCGGAGACTTACATCGTGCCGATCGTCTTTCTCGTGATTCTCGTCGTCGGGGTCACCGGAAACGGTCTCCTCGTGCTAACTATACTGCGTCACGCCAACATGAGAAATGTCCCGAATACCTACGTATTGTCCCTCGCCCTCGGCGACTTGCTGGCAAGTATTTTTCTCCCCGTTCTTATCCTCCTCGCCCCCCCCTCCCCCCCCCATTGTCCGACACCTCGAGCGTATCTTCGCTGAACCGTATTCGCCGGTGTAAGAGAAAGCGCCGAGAATCAGCTTTTTTCCATTCGCGAGTGATGTACACAAACCGTTATTTTTTCTTTTTTTTTTGTCAAGAGCTTTTCTTTCTTTTTTGGATCGATCCTTCGTTCCGCGTCCTCGAAGCATCCGCACGGGTGGAGCGCTGTTCAGAAGTGCCCTCGAGTGATCGCGATTCCGGTTTCCCGATTTATCGACCATTTTTCCGCGCATTTACAGTGGCAATTTACAATTCTGCGGAATTTTCCATTCCGTTCGAGCAGTCGAACATTTTTGCCGGAAAAGTTTGAGCTACTTTACGCGAGGTAGAAGGGGACGGGGGACGAATTTGGTTTTCCGGGCTGATTGCGACGCCCGACGGCGCCCGGAATTATTTATCGTCTTCCGCGCGGCCCCCCCGGACTGTGTATCAAATGTCCGGGCGATATATCTCCGCCATCTGCCCACGGACCGAACGTCGTCTCCCTCGGCTCGTTCGCCAACGCAGTCCTCGCCTTTCGGCTCCCCGCGCTGCGTATATGCATATACACGTTGCGTGCGCATGCACGTTGTAATATATATATACCGCGTGCGATATACCGTCGTCGCTTTGTCTCAGGTAATAGTGACCTGCGTGCCCTTCACCTCGACCATCTACACCCTCGAGTCGTGGCCGTTCGGACTGCTGCTGTGCAAAGTGTCCGAGTGCGCCAAGGACATATCAATCGGTGTCTCCGTGTTCACGCTCACCGCGCTCTCGGCCGACCGATTTTTCGCCATCGTCGATCCGCTGAGAAAGCTCCACGCCACAGGTACGTCGAGCGCCCGCGGAAATTATTATTTTTCCATTAGGTACTTTCCCTCGAACCCCGCCGTCAAATTGCTCTTCGACTCTTTTTATTCTCCGTTTGTTTATTTTTTTCAACGGCAACGGTATGGGTATAACGGGTTTCAAGGTAGATATGTAGATACATTTTTTTAATATTAAGAGAGGGTTAATAAATTGAATTGTCTTTTTATGGAAATTTCTTGATAAATCGCTTTCTTTGGTCTCCTGACTGCGTGTAACCCCTTAAGGGTTGTATTTTGAAGAAAAATGTGAAAAATTTAATTGGGAACCGGGAGGATTAAATAAAGGATCAAATCTGCAAGAGGGATGTGAACACTATAAATTTGAGTTTCATTGAGAATTTGTCTCTTTTTTGGGGGTGAAATAAACCCCCAAAAGAAGGTAATTGGTACACGATATCATTTATGGAATTAACGAGGAAATTGCGTGAGTTGAAAATTAATGGGCTTGCGGGTCGCTGAACCGATCCGTCCGGGGAAAGGGAACAATGTCTATTATCGCTTGCCACCGTCTCCTACGAGCTCCGTGTGATTTATCTCTTTCGACGTCAAAGGGCGAGGACGAGCCACGCGATGCACCATGATAACCGCCGGGCTTATTTGGCTCCTCGCCGTGGGATTCGCAGTTCCAGCCTCCTTTTCGTATATCAAAGAGATAAAAATAAACACGGACGTCAGCTTTGAGGTATGTTTTTTTTTTATTAATTAGGCTAATCACACATATACCAGCGCGCGTGCTTGAGAATTTTTTGCGCTCCTACGCTCTTATAAAAATAAAAAAAATACCGTTGTTGATTCTATCACTTCGATCGTTTTTTATTTTATTTTCCTTCGAAATGCGGCTACATTTATTATTATTATTATTAATATTATTATTAACGTTGCTATCGGGCACTACGGTTATCGTCACATAATTAATTACTTTTTCAGGCCTGTTACCCGTTTCCCGAAGAATTCGGGACGTCCTATCCGAAATACGTCGTGGCCAGTCGCTTCGTAATTTACTACGCTATCCCGCTATTCGTCATCGGCGTGTTTTATCTATTGATGGCGCGGCACCTCGTTCAGAGCACGAGAAAAATACCCGGGGAGATGCAGGGCCAGGTCTGACCACTGATTTTTCGTTCTATTTTTTATTTTGACTATCATGTCACAGTGACAATTCTCAATTTGGTACAAACAGGGTAAGCAGGTGCAAGCGAGAAGAAAAGTAGCACGCATGGTTCTCGCCTTCGTCGCAGTGTTCGCGATCTGTTTCTTTCCCCAACACGTGTACATGCTGTGGTTCTACTTCTATCCGAACGCCAAGAACGAATACAACGAATTTTGGCACACGTTTCGCATACTCGGATTCTGTCTGGCGTTCATGAACAGTTGCATCAACCCCATAGCGCTCTATTGCGTCAGCGGGACTTTCCGGAAGTACTTCAACAGGTAGTTAAATAGTAGAATGCAATTGTTCTGACGAAAATAAATGTAGCAATTGATTTTTGATTTTCTTTCGTCAAATATGTTTGACAATGAAAACGTAATTTTGTCCGGGTGTTCTCGAATTAGTTATCTGCTCTGCCGTTGCCTACGCGAGAAGCACAGATCCCGCTTGAGCTTGGAGTCCAACAGGCGAGGCCAGAGCTTTTCACTGTCGTCAAGACGACAGACCAGCACGAAGAGACTCAGCTGCCGAACCGGCGTCACTCACACAACCAGGTGGAACGCCGTGGGTAGCGGCACTGGCGCGAGCGGAAGCGGATGCGAGTTTCACTGCAGAGACCCGCGCCAGCAGCAGCAACAGCAGCAGCAGCATCAGGAGCAAGAGACAACGGTATCTCTTTACAACAACGGTCTCGAGCAGCCGCCCGTTAAATCCTTCCTCTCCACAAATCGCTTCGGCACGTGTCCCTACAGTCAAGCACCGAACCCAGTGTAAGCGAGCTTTCCCTTTATTACACTGGATTCCGCTGCTTAGTCGAACCCCGGACAAGCGATAAAAATTAATTCTTTCCATTCGTTCTCGCAAAGACATTATTTTTATACCATTATTATCGTTATTATAAATTGACGCGTCGACATTTGATCGGTGATTACCTCGATGAGGGGTAACCCTATCTTGTTTCTTTGATTCACGATGTGTCGTGTCTTTAACCCACTTTTATTCGTTTCAAACGGGTTATGCTCGCGGTTTTCCAAAAAAAAAAAAAAAAAAAAAAAAAACAAACGCGGGTTTGTCGCCGTCCGGGGTTAGGTATCTTCACGATAATTCACGACCAAAGTAGTCAGAAACCGTTACATTTCCCTATAATTTCGTTGTTGTTATTAGTCCGTAAGTTTGTCAATTATGTGCGTACACATTATTTCGTTACGACGTTGCTGACCCACTTGAGTTATTGTCAAATGGGTTACGCGACCATCTTTGAAGAAAGTCGCGAGGTTATCTTGAGGATACTTATCCACCTTTTGCACAATAAGTCACGATCAAAATAACCAAAAATGGTTAGCTTTATTTGTAATATCGATAATTACAATTAAGTTTACGAATTTAAGCTCTTTTCGTCATGTCATCAATTAGTAAGTTTTCTTGGGAAATGTCTCGAAAAAAAAATTAACTTAATTGGACGATTGTTGAGAATATTGAACAAAAGGACGTTGCACCGTCGCGAGAAAAGACTTTTGACTGGAAATTGTGATACTCGGCTGGTCGCTACTTGCATTTACGAGCGATAAAGCTGCTCCTACGCAATTAATCTCCCGCGATCTACCGAATTCCACCAAATTGCCGCGTCCTTCTGTTTAATTATCAGCAGCCACCGCGAGATTCCTCGTCTCCGGACCGAGAATCTCCCACCCACTTGGCCGTTCCATTTCCCGCGGCCTTTACTGCTCGGAACAAGACCGCCCCCTGCTACGCTTGTTCATCCCCGTGGTTTACAATGTGCTCCCGCCGGAAAAGCACCAGAATCCGCACGTCATTTCCGACACGCATTAAAATTACGGAATCATTTTTTTTAAGCGCCACTGAAAATATGCAAATATTTCCGCGAATATTAACGTATGGCAGAGAAAGAAACATTTATTTCGACGATAACAATTTTTTTCCACGCAATAAGAAATTGTGCGAAAATTCGTGAGCGGCAAAACAAAAATGTATTCTGTAGATTTACGTTCTTTTCGTATTATACAAAAGCTGTGAGATAACAATGTGGAAAAATGTGCGGGAAAATATCGAATTTCTTTTTGTTGTATGTTTTATTCGTAATAATAGAAATGTATGTAATAGTGCTTTATGGAATAGCGCTAATTATTCTCTAGTGTAAATACTGCTCGTCAAATCAGTATTAATAATAATAATTACTCCGTTCGTAGTGTATTTACATCCCAATTGTCACATCCACAGCCTCTCGAGGACCAACTAATTGCTGTTATACTTCGGAAGTACTATATAATTAAATGAAAGGATCAATGTCGCTAAAGATATGTGTATTTTACTGTAATATAACCGTTGCATTTAAAGCTAATGCGGTTCTGTAATTATTAATAATGACAGTCATCTATTATATCTCCGCGATTGCAGGATACGAAGATAGCCGCAGAGTCGAACAAGACAGCATCGAGAAATGCATTTAACTTATTTTTGTCCACATTTTTTTTCGCGAAAAAATCCGGTTTATTATGCAGAAGGTTTCGGAGCTCCTTTCAGACGGATTCGTGGAGTTTGACAAAAAGTTTGTCGATAGCGCGACTTTGTAAATCCATCTCAGATAAAAGAATTAATTACTGATTTATCGGTACAGGTTAACGAGACTCGGATTCTTAGCTAAAACATTGCAAGAGGAGACTCGCAACGACGCATACGGTCTGTTCGAAATGATAAATTACAGTTGACAATAATGTCATGAAAATGTACGCGCTGCCGCATAATTATTAAATAAGTGATTTTATGTGATGATTGGGTAGAAATCAATTTTGTCAAAATGCAAGTGGAGGGTTGTCCCGGATGTCACGGAGATGGCGAGGGAAGTGCGGATCAGCCCCACATCCAGGATCTTTGTCCAGCTGACAGGGAAAAAATTGCCCAGCTCGTGGCAAAGCTCGCTGAGTGAATAATTAAAAAATATCTAAATAAGAGTCAAAGCTACCGAACCCGATCATTACAAAATTAATAATTCCATTGAATTGAATTTCAATAAATTCTGCGCAAGAAAATAATGTAACATGCAAAAATGCAAAAAAAGATCAGCTTAGGCTATCGATTTTATGTAATTTGATACTTAACACTTTTTTTACGAACAAGATGCACCCAAGCAAGACACAAGGCCGAGGCTGAGCTAGCGGAAATACGTTCGGAGAATGAAACGCTCATAAGTCGTTATGAAATTCGCTGCAACGAGCACGAAATGGAGAAGAGCCGTCTCAGGGAGCAGGTATAACGAAAGAATACTAGACGGTAGTAGCAGTAAAAATAGCACTTTAATTGGCGAACTTTCCTTCTTATTGATCTGACTGTTACTGTCAGTTGATGGTTCTGCTGCTGGTAATAACTTCATTGTACCTTGAATTTTCATTTGCCTTTTTCTCTCCTTCGCTTGGTCGAATAATTTGTCTCTAACCCACTTTTGATCTTTCAAATGGATTACGGGTCTGAAATATTTGAAAACCGCGGGGTTAAGGAGTTTTGGGGTCACTTTAACATATTTGTAGCCATAATTGACTATCCAAATAGTGATCATTTTTTTTAAATATATAACTGTGTATTTTTCTAAATACCAGTCATTTTTCACGATAAAAAATCTCGCAATTATCGTAATGACAGCTCGACAGTGAGAGATCCCGCGCGAAAATCCTCAAAGACCGAAGTTCCAGATCGTTGGACGCATTGGGCGAGCAGCTTAGCGTCCAAGAGACAGAATTTGCGAAATTGACGGACACGGTGAGGGATTTGCTGCGCGAAAAGATACAGCTGCAGAACGCACTGATCGAGAGGGAGTCAAGAGCTCGGATAGCCGAGGCGAAGCTCGACAGGGCCAAGGAGACCCTTGAGATGGAAAAATTATTGTTCATGAAGGAGCACGTGAAGAGCTCGATGATCCGGACGGTGCACAGCCGAGCATGTCAGACCCTCGATCAGGGTGACGTCGAGACGGTGGAAAAAAAATCCGCGATATCGAGTGGAAGGACAAACGTTCCGTCGATAAAACGCAAAAACGATCTTGAGGATCCTTCGACAGACGCCATTCTTCTGAGGTCATTGTTTTTCCAGCCCAACACCTACGACGACGACGATGAAAATTCACCGATAAATCTTCTCTACTGTCCGCCGAAGCTGAAGAATTAACGAAAATGAAATGAAAAGGTGAAGAAAAAAAACAAATGGGCGATGATAAAGAAACGTCGTTCGTTGAATAACGCATTAATTAAGTTAGAAAATTTCCTAGGATAGTCATCGTTTTTCACAAAAAAACGTATGTATTTCCCATTAGTGAAAAATGTAATTAATTTCTCAAGCACGTAAGCTTTTATTCATCGATTTATTACATATGTTTTCCACTTACAGTAATTACTGTGACACAGTGGGGTCAAGTAATCGTTATACAGTATAATAAATACACGTTTACAGCATTAAAAGGGTTCTTCTTCTTCTTCCTCTTCTTGTTTTTTCTTCCATCTTTTTATGCCTCGGAATAGTGTTTGGTAGTGTGTGTGATTGTGTGTATGTATGTATCTGTCTGTGTCTGTCCGTGTCCGCGTGTTCGTGTATCATTTTCATTATAATCATTATTTATGTATTTTCTTCTTTTTTTCTCTCATCATCGTGAATTGTCGAGAAACGAAATAACAACTTGCATGATTCGTTAAGTTTATCAACTTGAAAAAAGAAATACACAAATTTACGTACGTCAACTCTTTCCTTAGCCATCTTCAGTACAGTTTTCTGTCTTTCTTATTTTTTGTTTTTTTGTTTTTTTTTTTTTCGTCTTCTTACACTTTTGTTGTTGTATTTTGCGACGAGCGATCGCTGACGTTGGCTCCCTTCGCGGTTTCTCGTAACGCGCGCGCCAATGAAACGACCGACCTCGATCGGGAAATTGATTCTTCTTCGTTTATTAATTATTTCGTCTATAGCGTCTAATACTGCAGCAAAAATTCCGTCGGCCACAGCGAAGGGAAGTGCGAACGTCAGCGTCACGCCTCGTCGTCGTGCCTCACAGTTTTTTTTATATCCATATAGATCTTGTTGAATATCAATTACAGCTTATATTATAATCGTGTGTGATTTAATTGTTAATTAAGTAATCTCTTAATAGATAATATCGTTATCGCATTGCCCTTCGTCCCTCTCGCTCTCTCTCACTTTCTCTGACTCTCCCTCACCCTCTTATTTTTTTTCTTTTTACCAACAGACGTCTCCCTACTTCGTCGTTATACCAGGCTCTCGATTATTTTTTTTAACAAAATAAAACTATTAAATCGCTACAACAGTCAGCAAGCATAAAAGTCGTGTTAACGCGCTCTGGCCCGCATGGTTCGTTTGCTTTGCTAGCTAGTTCTCGTACTTCAGCTCGCTTCGATAATCATTTCGGATAAGGTGCGAGAGGTGGTTGTGTATTTTTTCTTTTTTTTTCTCGGGAATTATTGGGCGCTGAGGCGGAAACGCGGAAAGGCGGACATGACTAGAGAAGTAATGAAGATTACGAAAGATGTTTAAAAATTAAAAAACCTAAAATGTTCCCCTCACACATTCTCCTCCACTTTGTCCTCCCCTCCTCTCCCTATGACTCTCTCTCGCTTTCTTTCGTGATCCCTTGTTATTAACTTCGTTCGTCGTTCTCGCTCAACCACTCATTTCTTTTTTTTTCGCTTTTTATATACATGATTATATCGATTATCTAATGGTGCGCGTCGCGAGACCTCAACCCGTGGCCGAATCGCATTCGCGTTATATATTTTTCTCTTTCTTTCAATCAGCCAATTCCACAACGGTCCCGGTTTTCCGCAAGATTTCGAGTCGGACGTACGCGTCGAGCTTTCGCGCATGCGCAGTGGCGATCGCGATGCGCAGTAAGCTGCGCAATATCGTACACGTGCGCAGTGGGCTGCGCAGTAGCGTACAAATGCACCGGCGAGTGCGCAGTAGCGTCGATGGCGCTTATCACGGGAAATCTTGCACAAAAATGCGTCAGAATAGCTCGCCTATGTCAAGAACAAGAGTAGTAATAGTATAATTACATTATTAAATCGTGCACACGACCACTATAGCTGCTCGGACGTGCGACGATTCGACATTTATAATGTAGTGCAGGCTGCTGCGGCGGCGGCGGGGGTTTCACAAAATTTCATTCAACTATTCTTTGGTATTTCATCGATTCAGTGGAGAGGTGGAGCGGGGGGCGTGGGCGGGGGAAGGGGGGGGGGACGTTTACAAAGTCGAGGCTCTCGCGTACATAATAGTCGCTCGTAGAGACAGCAAAACGAAGCAGCTGCTCGATGAAAAATATACATTACTCCCGGGTCGTAGTCTCGATGAAAACATCACGAAACAATTTCTCGTCCCTTCTCTCGCGCTCTTTTTCGATCTTCGAAGATAAAAACACTTTTAATTCGTCTAAGAAAAAAATAAAAAATAAAAAATAAATCGAAGCTTTGCCCATTGTGCCCAACAAACAAATCGCAGACAACAGTTCAACTTCAACGGATAACTTTAAAAATTCTCTACACAATCGATAATCTATACATTGAGAAAAACATGATTTCTTGTTGTATTCTTTTTTTTTTCTTTTCTGTTTTTTTTTTCTTTCAATTGTTAAAAACTTAAAAACGGTATACCGATGCGGTATGTATGTATCTACAATGCCTGCGTTACATACATACGCGTAATTAGTATATATAATTAATTGTAGAGCTGAGGATATCGACTTTCTCTCTTCTCTCTCTCTCTCTCTCTCTCGCTCTCTCTCCCTCACTTTCTCTCTTTTTATCTTTGTCTCTCTCATACAATCAATGTAATGCTGCAATAAAGCGAAGCGTCGCTATAAGTTGATTCGAATAAAATTAGGCATTTTTTTCACTTCCTCCTCCTCCTCCCTTGTTCCGGCTATCAGAGGTACTCGGTATAGTGTGGATTGCGATAGCGACGGAGACTCACTAAGCTTTCGAGTCTCGACCGTGGTCACGTTTGCGAGAACGCCCGGGGAGACTCGCTTCTCAGTCTCATGTACGCGCGCTCGAAAGATCCGACGAAAAAAAAAAAAAAAACGATAAAAAGTGCAAATTTTTATCGTCTTCTTCTTCCGTTTCTACCTTTTATCACTTGTTCGTTTTTTTTTATCAAACTCATTTAGCGTCTTAATACTATACCTCGACGTTTTAATTCCGTCTCGCAAGATTTCCGACTGCGCAATAATAAATTGATTTTATCGTTTCTTGTTGCTGTTGTTTTTCTCGCCTTTCTCCCTTTTTTTCGCGTGCTTTTATTTACTTTTTTATTTTTCTTTCTCTCTCTCTATCTATCGTCCTCTTTCTCTCTTTTACTCATTCGGTTATTCGAGCACGACCGTGAATCGAAAGCTACAAAAGTCGTGAGCCCCGAGTGCCGCGTTCGAAGTCGCGATTAACTTTCTCGAGGCGAGGCTGAGCAGACTCGCCAACTCCCCGCTAATCCATTCCCTCGTCACTCACTTCGTCTGCGTCTGAGCCGCGTCCGTCGCGGCCGGCGTCGCCACCGTCAGACCAAAGCTGCTCGCTGGAATCGCGCCGGCCGTCGGTCCTTTGCGCGCCAGTTTCGACCTTTGTTCGCGCGGGGTAAAAAAAAAAAGAACACAATCGTTATCGTCGTCGTCGACGTCGTCTGGCTTTCGATTCGCCGGATTTTGGCGATACAAAAGTGCGACAGCTCGTACTCACCGTATTTGGCCGGCCAGGAGAGGATTGATAGCGTACAACCAGTCGTACACTTCCTTGTCGCCCAATGTCTGCAGCAAGTAGCCTCTGTGCTTCGTCACCACACTGAGAAATTGCGATTTTATTTATTTAAAAATTGCAATTGCACTCGAGTCGCGCGACTCGAATGACAAAAGGATTCGTATAACGAAGAATTCGGATACAAAAAAATAAAAGGACTCACCTGAAGGTGTTGGGCACTTTGACCATCGCAAGCTGATCCTCCGAGTACTCGACCTGGGCCGTCGCCAGGTTGATCAGGGCCCGTTCAACGGGATCTTTCTCCTCCCGGAATATAAATACGTAGGGTCTGCGCACCGCCTGCGAGGAAAACAGAATTAAAATATGACGCGACCATTTTTTAATCGGCTGCTAAAAAATTGCAAAAAAAAAAACCGTCGACAAAAAACACTCACCACCCATCGCTTCTTCCATCCGTTGGTCTTGTGTTCCAACACGTTGAGATATCCCTTCCTCGCGATAACCGGACTTATGCGAATTTCCTCGACCTCCGGCACGTACAGCACCAGACTCTCCTTGAGCGGTGACGACGAGCCGAGCGGCGCCGGCGCCAGCGACGCCGACTGACTCGTCGTGTCCGCCGTCGCGCCCGCCATCATGCTGTCCTGCAGCTCCTGCAGTCTCGCGCGCTCCGGCGAGCTCAACCTAAAGATGCACGACTTAGAACTGCTCCTCACTACCATCCCCGCAGGCTGCAAGTAACCGCTCCTTGTACTACCCCCTCACAAAACGCCGCAATCGTCACAATTAATAGGCTGCTTTTTTTTTGTTTGTTTTAAGCGTCGGCGACTTTCCCAACTCTCGCCGTGGATTTAGCGCATCGCAGGTGCTCGTCAAGAAGCCACTAAGCAACAGGGTCTGGCTGCGTCCTCGGGACAATTATTATTTTTCACCGAGAAGAAACGACGGAGTTGTCTTTCGCGCGAATTTGAAAAAAGTTGCAACAACAGTAAAAACAGTAAAAAATTTGACGGAGTAAATAGAAAAAGAAATCATTTGTTTTTTACGTCGTTTCTTATCGGATGTCAAAATCACTGCGATATTCGTTGCGAGCCGAGCGTTCGCTACTGGGCGTTTTATTCAGGCGCGCACGGGGAGGGTTACCTGTTCCTCGGCGGAGATTCCCGGCAACGAGGCGTCAGAGCGACTCGAGTTGCGGTATACTGACTCTTGCGACGACGACGAGACGAGTGACGATATCATGGAGGCAGACATGTCGGTTATCGCGTCCTCGCCGGGCGACACGTCCGACAGCACGATGCTCGGCTCCTTGCTCGGTATCCGGCCCTGAATGAGCTTTATGTACTTTGTCGCGAGCTCGCGCTCGCGATCCGTCATCTCCCACGGCTCGTACACGTCCTTCGACGAGTTCGATTTCTTCAGCTTCACCGGGCTCGCGTGAGCGTCGTTCGTCGCCTTGGCCACCATATTGCAGACCTCCTGGATCGTCGGAGGTGAAAGAGAAAAAAATCCATTCAAGTCGCTCCGGAATAAAGCCCCGAACTTCGTAGTTGAATTCAATGGAAAGAAACAAAGGAAAATTGTTCGAAAGTTTGGAAGTAGAAAAAAAACGTGGTACAGAAAGAAAAACGAGGATTCACTCCATTGCACTCGGTGCAGCGTTCTGTTTTTTTCGTCAGGTGCGCGTGTTCTTTTTTTCGGTGACGATAGCCGCGAGAGGATTTGAAGCCAAGCAAACCTACCGGGGACGTCCGTACCTTCTCGCTTTTCGTGAAATCGTGGATCGTCTTGTTACAGAGCGAGACCTTGTCGATCCCGAGCTTCTCGCGCATGACAAGCGTGTGCCTCACCCGCTCGACCTCCTCGAGCCTCGTGAGCTTCTCCAGCTCCCACTGGTGATCGAATATGAGGCTGTCGCCGCGCGGCCGCCAGCCGTGAAGGTTCTCCTCGCCCCGCACGTACGTCGAACTCGTGTCCAGTACCCGGCGTTGACGTCGCTGAACACCTGCGGAATCGACGAATTTTCCTCGGATGATCGAATTATCGAGCGAAGACGAATGAGTCGCGGATTGGGCGCACTTGAATCCAAGATGACTCACGTAAATCCAGTGATAGTCACCGAAGAGAATCGGAAATCAATTAATTATATCGAGAAAAGCATTTCAATGAATTCCCATGCAATTGAATCCACGTAAATTCGTCTGAATCCACTAAAACGGTGCGTGAACCCTTTTAAAACCATTGGAATTCACTCAAATTGAGTTTCAAGAGCTGCGAATACGTCTGGATCCGCGGAAATGTACCGTGGCGTGTCCAGTTGAATCCGCCCGAACGCGAAAATTACCCAAACACTATATCCACGAAAACGTGCACCTAAGCTCTACAAATCCGCTTGAATCCGGGTGAATCCGTTGGAAATCCACTCGAATCCAGCGCCTAAGACTCACCGGCCTCGGAAGAGCGACGCAGCACCAGCTCGTAGACGCCGCTCAGTCTGTTGGCCTCCTGATTCTTGTAGTTTCCGGTGAAGAGATGCTTCAGCGAGCGCGGTCCAACCCGCGCGTCGCGTCCGTAGATAATCATGCTCAAATCCTTCGTCACGATGGCCGGTCTTCCGCAATTTTCCAGCTGTCGGACGGAAAAACAAACCGCGTGAACGTCAGATGGTTCACAACGAACAGAGGAAGGGATGAAACAACGCCTCAAATCCACAAATACGACGGACGGGGGTGCATAAAGCGAAAGGACGGAGATACCTCGAGATAAGCGGAAATCGTCATGAAGATCTGTTCGCCGTAGGACGTGACTCTGTTGAGTAAGGCCGAGTTGTGGAGCGAGCTGTCCCAGGCGGCTTCGAAGCGGAACATCGATCTGTCGTCACCGGGAATCTCGAGGTACTCGCCGGGGAAAAGCCCGAGCGACAGCACCGACGAGTCGTTGTCCTCCTCCTCGGGTTCCGGCGTATTGCGAATTCTGCCGACAACTAATTCCCGCACGTCCTTCCACCGCAGCTCCGACGCGTGCTCGTGAACGATCGTGATGCGTATGCGCCTCTGGATGCCCTGATGAAGGAGAAAGAGGCCGCGACACGGCAGATCATCGCTGTGATCGACTACGGACGGCACGTACTCGCCGTTCGGCGCCAATTCGCAGATCTCGAACCACACGAGAACGTCGTACTTGGCGTGAACGTGCGACGTGCTCGGCGACGGCAGCACCGAGCCGAACTTGGGCGAGCGCACCGGTTGACTTATGGGAATCGACGGCGGCAGCATTCGCTTCGGCGGTTGCCTTATGCTGTTGCCGACGTTGCCGTTGCCGCTCGTGTTGCTGAAAAATTGGGGCAAAGTGTGATAATTCGTCTTGAGGGTGCGATGGAACTTGAAAGGACGAAAAATTGACAACAGGAATGAAAAGCACTTACTAGTCCAGCTTGGCGTCCTTGTGAAGTGGGTGCTGCTGGTAATGACCAAAAACCTCGAAAACAATCGGCTGAGACTTAAGATAGTCCACAAAGGACTTTGTCACGGTGACGGTTATCTGTAAAGAGAAAGAAGTGAAAGGAGGCGGGTTTTTCAGTGTTTTTTTTTGCATATTTTTCTTCTCGTTGGTTGTTTCGTTTGATCGGTGATAACTTACATTTTGAAGATGATAGAAACCAGGCGGATTTCCCTTTCCGGTGTTCTTCACCGGTTCCGTGGAAAAGGCTTCGTCGTGTCTGTGAAGAAAGCTGGAAGAAAACACAGTCGCTGCGTCAGTGGACCAGTTTTCGAGTAATCGTAAAGGCCGGTATTTGGCTGACTATCTTACTTGAATTGACAGAATATGTCGGCGTATTCGGTGGAAATGCCCATTGCCTGAAGAACGGTGACGCGGAATGTGAATTCCGCGCCGGGCTGAAGGTGATCTGGCAGTTCGTCCTCCTTGGTGTCGCTGGACACGGAACTGTCGCCGCGCCCGGAATCCGCGTCGCCCACCTCCTCCTCGTCCTTAACGCAATCCTTCACCTCCGTCTGGCCCTCCACGACTCGCTCCTCCTGCATCATTATCTGCTGATTCTTGTCGAGCGTCTGGGCCAACAAGGTCGACCGTTTGCTCGGACGTCCCTGATTGCCGAAAAGATCGTCCTCGAAGGATATACGAGCGGACTGCCTGACGCCACTCGAGTATTCACTGTTTTCCTCTTCTAGAACAAGGATTCGTGAAAGGTATCTGCCCGCTCCCCTCCCCTCCCTCGGCATTCACCGACACAACTTGTCTCGTGTCTTAAGACAAAATGCGTCGTTGCATAAAATCTTAATTATCAAACATTTTTAATGGAAGTTTAGAATTTTCAAATTGCAATAAAAAAAATCATCCTCAAGTGTACATTAAAAATCTTCAAGTGCGTATTTTAATCAGAAGTGAAGATTTTCGCGAGATAGGTTGGATTATCGATCACCGCGATACCTACCGACTACTGCTTGCACGGCGACCCTGAGGTAACCCTTGACGTCGCCCTTCTCGTTCACTATCGCCACTTTGTGAATCAGCGGCACCGGATACATCAGGTTGCTCAGATACACGAAGGACCTTACGAATTAGAGAATATTCATTTTTAATTGGCCCGGAATTTATTTCTTTATTCTGATTTTCTACCAAGCAGTAAAATCGCTTCGTCTCTAAAAAGTAAATTCGCTGGACTCACCTGCCAACCATGCGGAACCATGGAAATCTGTCGTAAAACGGATCGCCACCGGTTATGCTCTCGATATTGTAATCGGGCGACGTCGGCGACAGTTCAGCCTCGTTGTGATACATTTCTCGCATAAGCTCCAATCTTTGCCTAAATTGGGGTATAAAAAATGTTTTTTTTTTTTTATCATTTTCGATTGTACGTCGGATGATAGTGTCACAGTCAAATAGCGCTGTAAAATTGTGATTGAGGAATAGCAGCAAGAAGACGCTGTGCCCGCGACATTCTTGGCACATTCGCTCCATTAATTAGCGTATGCAAATGATATATATATTTTTATATGTATTTTCGAGCTAAAGCTGACCAGGCAAAAGCTAAAGCTCGTGCGATCACGACATTCGCCGTCAAACGGTGTCACTTAGGCGTGTGTGTAGATCTTGGGATCGTCATGAAAACAAAACGCTAAAAATCGCCGGTTTGCTTGTGCTGCGTGTGTAAACCTTGAAATTTTCATTTATTTGCTGTTTGAAATTTGCGGGTTTTATTTTGTTCTAATTTATCACCTGGATAAATTGTACCCCAGGCAATATTTTTTGAGTTCATTCTCGTTGTGACTCGAAGAAGATATCATAATATTTCAGAAATTTCAAGGCGACAGATAACAAAAAAAATTCAGCTATGCTCCGACGATGAGTAATTTGCGTTTCTTTCTTTTGCTTTTGTTTTTTTGACGTGCGCGACCGAGCACCAACCTCGAAGGCAAAAGATTTGCTAGCGAGAACCTCTGATTATGATGATAGACCGACAGGCATTGGAATATATCCTCTTTCGCCTCCGGACTGCTGGCACTCAAGTCCTCATTGTATATGTGACGCATTAGCTCCAAGCGTTGTCTAGTAAAACGAGATCATCGCCGTCTATTAGTCGCTCGACACGTTACTCGGGATTCCCTCAAGGAGCTTCATACATCGCAAAATTAGCAAAGTCGCAACGCCATTGGCAAGTATTCATTTTGTCAGCGCAAAATCGAAGGTAAATCTCGATACAAAAGAATACCCAACCTAAAGACAATTTTTGACAAAAAAAATTCAATTATCGCGAAATTGAATAATACAAAATAAAAACATATCCCTGCACACGTAATATTCATTTATTTAGCATCTCTTCTTTTTACTTTATTATTTTTAACGCATGTTTTTTTAAGCGGTTCTTGCCAATGTCGGCGCAATCTTTTTTTTTTCACGACGAACGAACCATCGGCATATTCATCTTTAGTGACTAAATAAGCTCGATCATTTCGTGTCACGTCTTTTGCCTTTGAGATGGAGATTTAGGCACGATTGAAAATTCGCGAAGAACGCCACCTGCACGTTCCGCGACAGTACGATTTTCGTGATTTTTTTGTTTTTTCGCTTCACTCACCGAAGCTTGTCGAGCGTCCAGTAGTGGGTGGCACCGTTCTTCGTGTCTTGAACCTCGACGGCAACGATTGTACGCGGAAACGGTCGCTCCTCGTCCTCGTCCTCCTCCATCGTCGGCAGCAGATCGGCCGGCAGGGGCGAGTACAGCGTGTCCGTGAGTAGAGTGAATTGAAATTGAACCTGAAGCGAACAAAAATTAATTATTCATCGATAAAAATTGTCAGTCGGATCAAAGCAAAAAAATTGAGACTCACCTTCTTCTTGAGCTCGACAGAAATGGCGTTGGCCTCCTTGAGGAAGATCGCGTTGCCCCACAAGTCGTCCCTTAAACTGGTAAACTGATGGTACTTCCATTTCCTAAAGGCCCAAGCGGCCAGCTGGAACTCGCGCTCGCTCCAGTTGCTCTCTGCGTCAAACAATGGGTTGACTGAAATGCAAGCCGTCACCAGGCAAAACAGTCAGATGGCGGAAGTAGGCCAAGCGTTTGTTGATTCTTGCTCGCGGATCTCATGATCGCGAGTGTCAATCGAGCGTGCATCGTGATTCTTTTTTTTTCTTTTTCTTTTTTTTTGCGCTGTCAGTGATCGAGGGGAGAGAACGATTACTCACCGAATATATCCTCCTCGATGTTGTTGAAATCCTCGGGTGTGTAGCTGCTGTACATCGACATCGTCATGCTCTGCTCTTCCACTTGTTTCTGGAGAGCGTCTATTCGCGCCTCGTAATTCTGCAAAGATGTTGGTTAAACATTTGGAAAAAAAATTAACACAATGTTTATTCTTTTTTTTTTTAATTCCAAAGTAAACAATGAAAATCTAAAAAAAAAGGTTTAAATGAAGACGAAGCTTCGTCTATGAGGAAGAGAATTAATTCGAAGTCTATCATTAATTCCTAATTACCAATCTAAAGTGAAACTTTCAGATCAATCGATTGCAAAACAGCGAACGCAGGGACTGACCTTTCGTTGCTCCTCGAAGAGCTGATCGGCCTCCTCCTTCTCCTTGCGGAATTGCTCCTCGAGCACCATCAGTCGCTTCTCCATTTCCGCTTTCAGATCGATGCCCTGCTTCTCGAGCAGCTCGATCTGCGCGAAGTTCCAGTCGACCGTCTCGCCGTTGGCCGGTGTCTCTGCCGGCGAATTCTTCTCCCTACGCTCGCGAACTGTGCGACAAAAGACGAAAACGAATAATGTTATCCAACCGGCACTTTGCACTAAAACTTGAAAATATCAAAGCCCGAAAACTCAAGAAAAAATCATTGGGAAAATTGAAGAAAAAAAAAATGCTCACCCTGATCGGGATGATTGAATCGGAACACGTGATTCCGTCCGAGAATGACTCTCGAGCCGGTTTTCAATACGATCGGCTCAGAAATTTCGCGGCCGTTTACGTAGATCAGGGCTCCCTTCTTCGGCATCAGGGTTATCACGCTCTCGTGATTCTCGAAGACGCAATGCTCGCTGAGAATGTGCGGACCGCAGAGCTGAATATCCTGCGGGATGTTGGCCTCGGCCGAGCCGATTCTCGTGAAGCCATCCTTGATGTAGTAGATCAGACACTCGGACATGAGCGGATCCTCGTTGAGATTCACCAGATGCGGCGTCTTCTTCGGCGAGAACACCCCGACGGTGACGCCGTCTTCCTTCACGGCCACACCCATCTCGGCGAAAACAGCCTCGCGCTGCAGGCGTATCGACTCGGTGCGCTTAAGCTTCTCCTCCCACGTCTCGTTCAGTTCTGAATTTGGTGTAAAAAATTAAATTATTGACGTTTAATTACCCGTTTGTGCGACGGATATGTAATGAATTTTTTTGTATATACAAAACTGCACATAACATGATACCATATTTGCGGTAATTGCAAACTCACCGGCGATGAGCTTCTCCGACGCCTGTAGCTGATCTACCGCGTCCTCGGCAAACGTGGATGTCGGATGCGAGGGAATTCTTTGCCGCGATTCCTTGACGTCCTCCTCGCGCTTCGACGTCTTCATTATCACCGGATCGTCTCCTGAAAAAGACATTTTGTTTTTGGGGAAAAAATCGTCAGAGGTGTTTCTTGTCGGGTGGCCGGCGGGGGCGGATAACGAAAAGGCGTTATCGCGTGTTTACATCGAAAGCCAATGATTGAGTGCAGCTCGCTTGATTTTTGCACGCTACAACACACGACGTACGTGTTTCTCTGCCATGCAAACCTAACGTGTCGTTTTTTTTTTTTTTTTCATTGCCTGTATATTTTCGCCTTAAATTAATATCTTGATAAGCTCAGATTGACGAGTATAATTGTAAAAACGAGAAAAGCTCTTTGCACGCGCGAGGGACGAAGCTGGTATAACCAAGAATTTTCAGCGCTCTCGTATAAAAAAGTACGTGTGACGTGTGTATGAAATAAATGGAATTTTTTTTTTGGTTTAAGGCGCTCGATTTTCAGTCAGCAAAATCAACTTATCGCATTCTCTTCGATTACTGTGTGCCTGTCTACTTACTAGATTCTTTCTTTTCATAAGACACTTTGCCATCTGGCCCTACGTCGAGCACAACGGGACCGGGGACAGAGAAAGAAACAAGAGCAATTGTGAGTGCCTAGATCACGTGACAACACCACCAATCGGCGTTGCCGGTCTTAGCAACATTCTTGACAGTAGGCAAGAATCCAATTTGCCTCGATATACGAAAAAGAAACAAAAAAAAGATAAAAACACTTCTTTAAGCGCTGATCTAAAGATATTTTTATGGATTTGAGGAGCAGCATTCTAAGTTAAACTCCTTTATGTATAAAAAAAGTTTAATGTTAATTTCTTGAAATAAAACATTTCTTATTTAACGTAAACGAGGAAAAAAAACAATTGAAAGGATTCGGTATATCGAGGACCGAAAATAGTGACAATTATCGCAATTGTTACTATTAATGACAATAGTGGCAACAATCGTAATAATACATTAACAATTGTGACTCACCTTCTTGGACGTCGATTCCCTCTTGTTTCAGCAGCTCGCGCAACTTCTGTATCTCCTCTTTGAGCTCGCGAATGAGCTTCGCGTTCGCGTCCTCGTTGACAATGGCCTTGCAGACGATCTGCTTCGCTCGATCCGCATATCTGAAATGATGATATATATTTTTTTTTTATCTAAAATATGAAATATCGAGGGAAAAGAAGGTTAAGAAGTACGCGAGATAAGTTACCGGAGTGTAGACAGAGTCTCGTCGTAATTTATGTCGGCAGGACTGACGGCCGCAATCATCGCAGTTTTGGAGTTGCCGCCGAGATTTTCGCGCAGCAGCCACGTGAGAACGGAGTCTCGGTAGGGTATGAAGTCCGCCTTCTTCTTCTTCTTGGTCGCCTGGAGGGTAAATCGATATTTATACCGAGTAAAAACCGATAATTCCATTAGATCGAGCGCCCAGATGGCGCTAATCAATTAGCACCGCGCGACTTTATCCACGGCGACGATACGAAATGTATTTAACGCGACATCCGGTGATATTTCCGCTTGTTCACTTTTGCTCTGTCGCTTGACACCGAGGTCGATACTTTCGACCGATTAGTTCACGAGTTATCGACACTCAAAGTCGCGAGGTGACGCGAGTACCAAGTCGTCCCGCCTGGGGGCTCGATTTTTGGTCCTAACTATTTTTAATATTTTTCTCAACGATCCAACGACAGTTTGACCGACAAATCACTGGCGTTCGGTGCGCTTCGAAGGGGCGAAAAAAATGTTACTTACCGCCTGAGGGTCCGAGGTTCGCCCAAGCAATACGATAGCAGGAAAAAGCGGTGATGTTTAAAATAATGTCTAGCCATCTACTCGAGTTACGATACGAACGATCGAGACTGTACTCACGATTTCGGCGAGGGCGCTGATGACCTTTCCGAGAGTCGTCAGACTCTTGTTGATGTTGGCGCCCTCTTTGAGCCTCGTGCCCTTCGCACCGGTCGAATCGGCGCGCTCCGAACCCGCCAGATCGACCAACGATATTTTGCTCACTTTCTCCGTCACCAGACCTGTCGTGCTGTCCTGACGCTGCTGCGTGAAGAAGATCGTGAAGACTGCGTGCGATCTGCTCGAAGTCTCGTTCATGTTGGTTGCTGCTACGGTTCTGCAATTTATAGTTATTTATATTTTTATTTTTCTTGATATTATCATTATTTTTATTATTATTCACGGAATGAAATTTCTTTTTCTTCATTACCTGGCCTTGTTTCCTTCGTCGATGAGATCGTGAATGTCTTCGTAGGACATAACAGCGAGTTTCGAGAGGTCCTCGACGTAGGGACCGAGCAACGGATGCTCGCGCACTCGCAGATTTCCCTTGTTCTTCGGATTCAAGAGGTCGCGAACGCGCTCGCAATATATCTCCATATAGCTCACCTCGACCGAGTGCTTGAGCTGCTCGCTCGAATTTCTGCTTATCTTGCGAAAGAGATCCTTACAGATCTGCGGAATTATCCCCTCTTGTCCCTCCTCCTGCTTGCCCATCATTGTGTAGGATTTTCCCGCACCGGTTTGACCGTACGCGAATATACAAACGTTGTAGCCTGTTGACATTTTTTTAATACATTTCCGGTAATATCGCTTATTTATTTATTTATTTATTTATTTATTTATTTGTTTATTTATTTATTTATTTATTCATTTGTGTTTCTATTGACGAGTCTTGAAAACTTTTATTACATGCTTGAATATAGAAAAGCAGTTGAATAATAAGAAAATAGTGCATATAATTTTTATGATGAAGTTATTTATTTAAAAAAAAAGCCTACCTTCGAATGCATGTTGCAACATTTCCTCTCCGATGTCCTTGTACACCATAATTTGCGACGAATAATTCGCATCGCTCGGCTACGCGTGAAAATTAATATTTTTTTTACGATAAATAATCATATACGAATATTAACTGGGTAATGAATAAAGGGGTATTCATTGGATGTTGCTTACGTCCATGGAGTGGTAGGAGTAGTCATAATTAAAGCTTTTTATGGCGTCTTTCGTGCCGGGCGGTGCCTTCGGATTGACTATGGCTGGTGGATTCACAAAAAGATTCATTAAAATCGTATAAAAGTTAATATTTGTTATTTCAAAAGTAAGCAACAAATTTTCTATGCTATTTTCGCATCATAGAACCAGGACCAGGATCATAGGTTACTTATAACCTTTTTATATCCAATAAGCAACTTGAATTTCCAAACTGTAGTTGAATCATTTTTATTTTGATTTTTATTTCTGTTTTTTCGAATTATTTGCAATTTGTTGCCTTATTATTTTCGCTCGTTGAGTCTGGCTGAAAAATTCGTCGAAAGATCGCATTGCTCGACACGTCATTAAAAAAAAAGTTGCTTTTGAAATGTATTCGTCGAAATTATGTCACGGCAATTATTTCCGCGAAGGCTGAAAGGAGAGAAATCGCAAGGGCGGTGAGGGGGAAGTGTATGTACGGTTCGACGCTTCGGCTGGGTCACCTCTCACCGGAGGCACCGATGCACTTTATCGATCCGCGAGCTCTTTCGAGAACACGAGAAAACCGCGGGGCACCACCTCGCTTCCAGCCAACTTCGAGTTTCTCCAGTTTCTGCTTTTTTTGTTGCTTCTGTTCGCATTCGACGCGGCGATACTTACAAGTTGTGTTTCCCGTCATCTCGATGATGCACTGCGCCTCCCGACATATCTCGCGGTTGTTGAAGGGACGAACCCGCACGGCCACCTTTACCGACGACATCTTTGCACCCTTATTTCACAGGGGCAACTGCGTCACAGGATCTCGTCACTTTTTCACCTTCTGCAACACATAATTTCGCTTTTGTCATTTTTCGAGCTCACTCGGAAAATAAAATGTTTCAAACAGCTGATGATAACGAAATATTCGAATAAATGTTTTGCAAGAATTATTTATTTATTTATAGTTAATTTTACTGTCGCGTCCTTGTCTCTTTTGTATTTTACAAAAGTATGCAGAAAAAAAATGAAGGTCGTCGAGGACACGCACTGTCACTCGGTCAGCCAGTAGTAGCGTCTGCTCAAACACATTTTTACCACTGGCAGGTCTGACCGAACAAGTGCCAAATATCCAGGATTCCACGGCAGCACTGTATTGTCCTCTCCGTTACACACGACTGCTTCTCCCTCCACTACCACCGTTCGACAACATCGCAACAGCCTCTAATTACGCGATAGACAAAATCGCACGTGGGTCCCTCGACAAAATAAAAAATAAAATTTTGATCGAAATATTTTCCTCGCAACAAATTTTTCCCAAATTTACTGCAGAATTAAACACATTTTTAGTACGAATTAAATTCGGTTACACACAATTTGAGTGTTTATTTATTTATTTTTATCGAAAAATAGACGGGAACAAAAAATAAAAAAATTTGTAACACAAAATGTGTCAGCTGAGAAAAAGTCGTGAAACTTTCTTTTTGTTTAGTCTTTCAGTTTCAGTGTATGATAAATAGACGATTACAGTGGAGGATGTAACGGGATGCGCGCGCGTCCGCACGTCGTGCAAAGTGCTCGAACGATTGATTTTCCACGTTCGATGAGTAACCGTAGAATCAATGCCTTGTGGCAACAGTTTCAGGACATTTATACCGATCCGCCGAAGTCGACGACGGCAGTGGTGGAAAAGCGAAAAAAAAACGAAAAACAAAATCGCGGCCCTGTACCTCCGCCCACATAGCCGTTGGATTTCGAGGGCACTCGACGAGTTTGTATTCCATTGCGCGCATGAATAATTTTTTTTAAACACGAATTACGAAGGCCGCAAGCCTTTGCGTTGTAATTAACGAGCACCCGCACGTCCAAGCCGGAGAATTTTCTCGCTCCAAGGTCTCCGAAGACTTGGCGCTCACGGTAAAACACTCTGTTCGACCTTACGTTTCCCAAACGTCGACCCAGTGACCCCAAAAGAAAAAGACAAATTTAAGCAATTTTTGGCACGCGCCACGAAATATTCAAACAAATATTTTGTAAAATATATTTATCCGTGAAAATCGCTAAGATTGTAGTCCAAAGAGCCATCGAAAATTCCAGTCGAAAGGATTGTTGATGAGAAAAAAACAAAATGGCGGAAGTTTGTTCTGGCAAATTTAGTCCGGGCGATGCGTAAGAGCGAGAGATTATGAGTCACTGGCGAACTGTGTCGTCGTTGGTCCATACGGTCGCATATGGGGGCGTCGCGCGTGCCCTGTTTTGGACAACGTTTCAAGGGTTAACAACCCATTTCACCGATGGCTGATGTGCCATAAATAGAACGGAATATCATTCTTCGTCGATTAGGCACTAGTTGTCAAATATTTTTCCCAGTGTCCGCCGAATAACCAGGCTCAGAATATTAGGAATTTGCGGAACGACGCGTCATATTAATGCCCAAAAGTGGGTGCCAAAAGGACTTGCCAATGACTGTTTTAATGAAGATTTTTTTATTCTAACAGCAACAAGCCTAGCGTGCCATGAACGCGTCTTAATGATTTTACTGAGAACAGAGTCCACTGGAAAATCCGCCCTATCACTTCAGACTTATAATTCCACGCTCCAACATATGGCCCAAAAAGCATATTTTGGGGCCACGATTGATCACAATCACTCGCCCAATGTGGTGCGGCATGGTAAATATTTACCCCGCAGTGCTTGCAGCGTATCGAATACTTGTGACATTTAGCAGATCAATCGTACCCCATAAACCCACGATGCCATTATGGGTTTATGGGTTACAAGAAGCCCCAGAAAGTGTTTGTCCACCGAGCCGTCTCTTCCGCAACACAACCCACAGCATCTGCGTCCGCGAAAAAATCATTATGGCAATACGGCCATAAGACAAAATGGCCTATTTACGGCCGCCACATATGTCCAACATTGCTCGTCCACCGTCCCGTCCACCAGCTCGTTGGACGCGTCGCGCATCATCGTTCGTCCTCCAAAAACAATCATATCCCAGCCATAAATCGCCACAAGCCAAACGCGTCGGTCAAAAGACGAAGAGAAAAAAGCCCTCTTCAAGGTTCTCCTCGGGATTTCCAAAGGCGCAGTTCCTCGAGCCCCTTTGTCGGGCGCTCGCGGCCCGAGGCTGCAAAAAAGCCTCGGGGAGGCCTTGAACGCTCGCGAACTCTCGACGAGAGCTCCGTCGCGGGAGTTCGGAGTAGAAGAAAACAACCCCCAGAAGCGTAGCCGGAGCAGCGCCAGCAGCAGCGTCGGGGTAGCCTGATCGATCCATGCGTGGTGCCAGCACACAGTGTGTGTTATATACCAACCAAGCCCCGCGACCAAATCGAGATAAACCCAAAGCTAAAACCACCCCCACCCTCCATTTCATACCTCCGAAAAAGTACCCAAAAATCACCCCCCCCCCCCCCCCCCAAAAAAAAAAACAATATCTCGCGGCTCGCGAGGAAAAAAAAACATCAACTCACCCCGTTTCGTCGTATCGTCCTTCCCGCACCGTCTCCTTTTCCGTCTCCGCGAATTCCACCGATCGACGTCACCCCGCGCGGCGCACCTCACCCTCGACGCCCACCAAACACTTATGTCACTCTCGCGGGTGGACAGAAAAAAAGAAAACGTCGACGACGGAGAAAGAGAGAAAGCTGCGCTGCTCACCAAGCAAACCCGCGAACCACCACTCGCACCCTCTATCACCGCCCGCCCGCCGTCACCGCCGCTGCCGTCGTCGCCGCCGCCGCCTCCACCCTTAATGACGTATTAAAAAACGGCCGCGATAATTTATCGCGCCACTCGCGTCGAAGCGATTTTTCTTCTCAACGATCCTCGTCGCCGCAATCGCGGACATTATTGCATGTCCCTCTTGTGTTGTTGTATTTCTCTTTTATCTTTTGTTTCGTTATTTTTCTCGCTCTCTCTCTCTCTCTCTCGCTCACCCCTTCTCTATCTTTCTCTCTCTTTCTCGCCTGCTGTTTCTCGTCCTCACGGAAACAATAGCAAAATGGGAAGGTCGTTCGGCGACTCGGCCCGCGACTGGTAGGGTGGCCCTTGCTCGAGCGCTCGCGACCCCAGCGCGTTCACGCTGTCAGCGGCGCATCCCGCAAGCCCGACTCCTGCGCACTCCGCGCGGAGTGCGCGAAAGTGCGGGGGCAGGGGAAGGGGTGTCTCGCGCAGGCGCGCTGGGGTCACGTGACTCCGGCTGGAGGGGGGAGCGGCGAGGCGCGAGTCATCGACCAATGTCCAATCCAACGGCAGCCCCGCAGCCTCCCCTCCCTCTGCCCCCCGACCCGCCGACCGATCCACCAGCCGACACCGCCACCGCCGCCGCCACCGCCGCCGCCGCCGTACGGCGGTGGCGGCGTACGCGGGCTCCCTTAAGAAAATCAATAGGTCTCCCGACGGCGTCGCCGCGTGACGTCACCCACCGAGGAAACGATCGGGGGCCAATGCGAATTGACGGCGACGGTGGGAGACGCGCGGCGCCGTTTGTCCGACAATTCACAGTCTCGCTCGATCGATATAGAGATAGCGCGCACGCAGCGGACACACGGAGACGGACGGACAGACACATAGACAGACGAACGGACGAACGGATAGACGGACGGACGGATACGAAGGGAAAGCGGTGTCGAACCACCGACGACGTGTCCCGATAATCTTCACTCGATATCCCAGGTCTTTTTTTCTTTCGTCGCAGCTTCGGCCAGGTTGTCGAACATTGTGCAATCAGGGATTCGGATAACAGATAAATGCAACGGGGAACATACGGCAACCTAGTTGGACAGGTGGTGCGTATGTTTTTTTTTCCTTTCTTTTTTTTTTACGTCGATGGTATCTCGCGTATGGCGAATGGCCATTTCGCGCGGACGGTGATTGGTCGGCCGTCCGCGCAACGGGCAGACATTTCGACGCCGGGGTCTTTGACACTGATCGTGTCGGAGACGGACGAACTGGGGATGATGATTTTTCGAGGCGTTGCAGCGGGTCTCGAGATAGCGGACGAGGAGGATGAAGGGACGGGTCGTTTTGGGTGGAAAGGTCGTCGAGTGCTTGGGAATTGGCACAGAATGCCATTTGATGATTAACCGTTGGATTGCTGCGGAAGGCCGGGAGATGGTTCACCATTGATCCGTTATGGAAGGTCATCGAGCTGTTTGTCATTTAACTTGACGTGGAAGGCCGAGAGATGGGTCACCATTGATTCCCCATTCGATGGTTCACGATGGACTCGCTGCAGCGAAGTCATCGTGGTTGCGGTTTCCATCTCGCCTTTGTTTTGACTACAGGCGCGGATAGTGGGTTACGAAATTTGCAGGGAACGTTATCGACCATAGTTATTTTCAGTAGGCAAGCAAATGCACAGGTTTCAAGGGAGAATAATTCAACGCATTCGCGGAGAAATGTTATTAGAAATGATAAATGTATCCACGTAAATATAAATCTTGAATGCGGTGACCTGATGACGCCGTAACGAACCATGAAAATTACAAATAGTCTCGGCTTATGTATTCACAGGTCTCTCTTTGTTTCCATTCAGTGTAATAATATATTTCGTACGATACCGAGCAGCAGAATTATACAAAATATTCAAACAAAGTCATCTTTCCCGTCTATCGACTCAATTTTATTTGGTCATGAAATGTAAAATTTAAATTATCCAGACAAGAAAAAAATGTTCTACTGGAAAAAAATATGTGTAAAATTCTAAATGAAGCGTTCTCGCATTTGTCGACTGCCGATAAAGCAGAAATACGACGGCGCGTCGCGCGCGCGAACGTGTAAGCAGCAGCACAAAGAAACTCGCCACCAGTCCCACAAACTACGAGCCCCGAGCGTCAAATTAAAAATGCAAAATGCGCATGCGCACGATTCATATTACGTCCCAACGCTAATACACGCGAAAACGTTTCGCACACACTTTACCGACCGAAATAACGAATTCGTTTCGCAAAAGGGACATTTAGTTGATTTAAGTTGGTAATTTATGTAACTAAAATTATCACACATTGTTTTTTTAAGGGAATGACATTTAGTTCACTGCTGTTGAGTGACAGTTAGCTGTCAAGGGATAAACGCGAGGAGGTCAACGATAAAGCGTCACGTCAAACAAGCGAGAAAAAAACAAGAGATAATTTTTTATTTTTTTAATAACGGCAGTGGCTGTTTTTCAGCAGGAAGAGACGATTATGCGAGTAACCGTCGAGTGCTCCGCGTTGACTCACCGAATATCTGCGGGTGACGGGAAAATCAGCTGCGACGCCTCGGCCATACTGCTCACGTCTGGCCTGGCAATACCGTCGCATCTGTTATCCCCTCTACGTCCGCGTCGCTCCATTCATTATTGTCCGAGTCTCGAAGTTGCCTCGCGCCCCGTTTACTAGTACTACTGATGCTGCTTTTTTTTCATCGCCACTATTGGCTGCAGTTTCGGAGAAGGATAACGAATATTATAAACAGCAGACAAACAAAGTATATAAATAAATAAAAATAAAAGAGCTTATTCGTATTTGTTAGGGCGTATTCGGAATCCGAAAATTTTATCTTTTGCATCTTTTGTTAGCTTTTGTCATTTTTTCGGAATAAAATAACAGATTACAAAAAGACCAACGCTTCGAGTATAATTTCGGAATTCTTTATTTCATCCATCGGGAACAGATAACATTATAATCATACCGTTACGTATCTATAGGTAAAAATCACTGCAAGCATTGAATTTTTCGTTCTCGGTAAGGTTCACTTGCCGCCGGCTTTCTTGAATCTCTGGCTAACGTCGCTCCAATTGGCGATATCGAAGATAGCTTTCACGTAGTCGGGCCGAACGTTCTTGTACTGAATGTAGTAGGCGTGCTCCCAGACGTCGATACCGAAGAGAGGAACGAGACCGGTCGTCGCCTCGAGAGGATCCTGGTTCGCGCACGTGGCGATCTGCAGCCTCTTCTCCTTCGGGTTGTACCCCAGCCAACCCCATCCCGAGCCCTGAATCGCCACGGTCGTCTCCGACAGCTTCTTCTTCATCTCCTCCATACTCCCGAAATCCTGCTCGATCCTCTTCAGCAGTGCATCTGATGGATAACAAATTTTTTTCACAAATATTTCGTGATTTTCCGCTACGTTATTAAATTCAGGCTTTTAACTGGTTAAAAAAAAATGTCCCCTTTTTTCCTCACCATCCGGTTTCGTACTGCTCGGCGTCAGGTTCGACCAGAAGATCGAGTGATTGAGGTGGCCGCCGCCGTTAAATTTGATGGCCGGCGCGAGCGCGATCTGCGCTCCGACATCGCCCTTGCCGACCGCCTCCTTCAGCTTCTCCTCGGCGACGTTTAGGTTATTGACGTAGGTCGCGTGATGCTTGGAATGATGGAGCTGCATTATTTCCGCGCATATTATCGGCTCGAGGGCTTTGTAATCGTACGGCAAATCGGGAAGTGTGTGCTTGCATCTGGCCACTTCGGCGCCCCTGGAACTGGAAAATCAATCATAAAAATCAGATTTCGTCAATAAAGTATAGATAACAGCTGCAGCAATTTTTTTCATATCATAATTGATCAAGTAGTCGAGTTATTTTTTTTTTTTTTTTCGACAAGTGAACAAAAACACCGGAAAACTGAAAACACGAAAGATGGCCGCTACCGGCGCCGTTGCGAAAGTTGGATTATCAATTATGTAAGTAAAAGTCGAATTGGCTGACGTTCGCGAGCCGGTATTTTCGCGTTAGCGAGAAACTCACATGGCGTTGGTGACAACTGCGCGTCTTACGGCGAACATCGTGGCTCTTCTTCGAGTGCAAAGTCGCTCGGCGGCCCTTGGCGAACAGCGGCGAACGAATGATACGCAGTCTCCGGAGTCTCGTCCGCGAAATCGATGGGTTTACAATCTGGGTTAAAACATTGCCATGTACAGTTGATAATAGTTGGGCGATATAACCGCGATCGCCATCTCGCAACATCTCGCCGAACTCGCTGACCAATACGAGGGCAAAGATTTGCCGCGGGATGGCGCGGTAGCTATTTTCATCGAGAGATCATTCGAAGTTTTCACGAATTGTATCATTGAAATGATGAACATTTGATCACTTCTGAGATCGATAAGTAATCGTTGGTTATACCATCTGTCTCTCTCGGATCAATATGAGCGCGAGGAAGCCTAACAAAAAATTTGGGCGAATCTAACCTCAACATTTTGGTGAGTATTTCCACAAAAACGAGTATCAATACAATTTATATTTCCAGTGGCGAAGCCGCCGCAGAATTGTCAAATTCGTCGTAACCGTTTACCGTGAAGGTGGTCCCCGTACCTGTAGTCGCCCAGTCGATCCGAAAATGTCACGAAAATTCGCCTCCAAAATCAACGAGAAAGTAACAGCGAATTCCATAAATCCATACACGACAATTCCCGCAATGTCAACGACTCGTCACTCGCCGTCTCGGCGCCGACGGTTGTGCGTATTGCCTTTAGGTCGCTGTTCGCGCGCTAACGCGGTAGAAAGACTCTTAAAATTGCGTTTGAGTCCTACCAACTTATCGCTGAGATTTGGAGATTACACAGGAAAAATGCTCTGGAGGTCTGAGAGACTGCCAAGATGTACGTTGAAGTGAGGCCATCGATGGGAAGTCTCTGAGCAAGGCTTCGACATGTCAAAACTCATCAGCATTGAGGACCTTAAGGTATTAGACGATCTGCATAACGACTGAATTTTTCTGATGAAGAGAACAATATGCTGTTGAAAAACTTTTATCCACAGAGAAGAGTTAGCAAAGCTTTTCAAGCCCAAACAAAAGTACGTTTCTTCTTTAAGGACAAACAGCTACAATTTTCCACTGCAGCATTGGGCTCGGAGCTGTTTTGCAGCTGCTTGTGAAGACACAAGACAAAGTAGAGAGCCTGATGAAGGCATTCACAAGCTTTGAATTGAGATGTGTATCAGCTGAGGCAAAGGAATCAAGCGCGACCGTTAAGCAAGCTGTCGTAGAGGCTGAGAGTTTTTATTGCCAATGTCATACGTTTTATTTTTTTGTATTCTTTAACAGCACACAGTGAAAAAACCTGAAAAATAAAATTAGGGAAACCCGAAAATATGAAGAAATAAATATATTTATAATGAATTTGTATCACTTTCAAACTAACATTTCCATCTTATTTTTTATTAACTTACTTAAGTTTTAATGAGAATTTTTTTGCGATCAGTTTTTCAATTACCACCCTTCAATCCGATTTTTCAGCCACTTCTGGCTTGCCCGGTAAGGCTGGGACGACTTTTCCAATCCAATCGAGATACTGTTCATTTCCCTTCTCAATCTTGAAAAGTAAACAAATATTATTGAAAATCTGAATCAAACAACTGTAAAGCAAAAATTGAAGTAATGTTACTCACAGGAACAGAAATTACTTCGCACACCTCATATGGGTGATTTTCTCTGCAAATCACAACAATGATGATAATAACGCTGGTAAAATTAGATTTTAAAAAGCCAACTCACTTAACCAATTTTATCAATGAATCCACGGTCTCTGTCCTTGTTTTGATCATCTACAAAAATCGAAAAATGTCATAATCACAATTTAAAAAATGTGGCAGCCTAATTGCGGATATTCTCACCAGGAGAAGCTCGCTGTCTTCGTTAATTTCATCTTTCCACTCGTACCTAAAATTGAATTTTGTTTTTACTCAATGTTACATTGTAAAAGATGAAAACTAATAGATTGCAAGTTTGTCGACTTACACAGAAGTTATTTGCGGAATGATGTTGACGCACGCCGCCATCTTTTTTTTCACCAGAGTGCTATAACAAAAAAAAATAATGAAATACTTTTTTTCTTGATCTCTTTTTTTTTTTAAAACAAATACATATAATTTTCATTTACTGCGCCATTTTTTTCGCGACATCCTGCGTCGGCACGGTAACCCAGGCCACCGAATAGACTCCCGTGGCATTGCTCATGGCTCTCGAACCGAAAACACTTAAATTTCGAGCTAGAAAAACTATCATGAACACGAAAACGAGAGGCACCGGCTTCGATACCATTTGTGCGAAATTTACCACAATTTGTTTTTGAGGTTACGTCGATCCCACTGACTTTTGCACAAAGAAGGAGCTTCAAAATCCTCAGACGATGGCGCTCGCGTCGTCCGAATCGATTTTCTGGCACAGTTGACCTTCGTCCGGAAATGCAGGAACCTTAGAACATTCATTAGCCGGCTCTGATCCGTGGTGCTCCTAGCGGACCAGGCCGAGACTAATCGAAATGGTTCATAGCAGAATTTCAACCAGGTAAGCAACTGATTGAAGTGTGAAATAAAATAAATATCCATCTAATTTTCCTCCGTCGGCAACGAAAATCCAGCCTTCCCCTAAACTCTAAACTGTCGGTAGAGAAGGCTCAACCTATTTTTTTCGCAAATCTTAGCCGGGAAATGTCGACGTGCCGAGTCGATAAGGTAGGGAACGAGGCTCATTGTCGCTGCTGACGAGACAGAGAGGCGAAACAAGAGCGAGCGACCGGGTGAGGGTGGGGGAAGCCCCAGAAATCTCGGGGTCCGTCGTCGAAGGAGCCGGAGCTCGGATAATCCGAGGTCTGGAAAGGGTCGCGCGCGCGGCGGTCTCGGGTCTCCCGGTCTTGGAACCGGTAGCCACCCAAGAAGGCGGGGGTATTCCCTTTCACCGTGGGGAGCCGGCACGCGGCCGTTTAACGTCGCACCCACCTCTTCGGCCTGTTTTAATCCCGCCGGTGTCCTCCTCCTCCTCCTCCTACTCCTCCGTCCTTTCTCTCTCCATTTTTTATTCTCATTTTTATTTGCTTGTTGAATGCCTCCGAGGCTCGCGATCGCCTTACATCGTTGTACCTCTTTTTTTTCAGGGTTCCCCGACGACTCAATTTTCGTCTCCATGCTTAACAGCTGGCACGACACAGAATCGACGCTTTCGTTTAAATACTTAAAGAATATTCTAAAAAATAAAAAATAATGAAAAATAATTTTCACCAAACTGAATGCGCAAAATTATAAATAAATCAATGAAAATGCACATTTTCGTTTGGGTAATGAAATTGGGCTACGTCGACTCTATTTAACAAGTTGGGGAATGGAATTTCGTTGGAAAACCACGGAAAAGTAAGGCCAGGGTGTAGCCGCGGCTAGAAATGCCGATTCGCCTAGGACGTTGGGTGGGGTTGGGTGGGTTAACGGGGGTGGCGTAGGGTGGAGGGGATAAGAGGGAGGGGGGTTAGTGGAAGGACGAAAGAGCTGTACGAGAGATGGTTTTTGGTGGCTGAGAGTCCAGTGGCGGCAGAAGATCCCGCGGGCTAAGGAAGGGAAACGAAGATGGAAGCCTTGGCTCATAATAGGAGGAGAGGCCGGCGCCTCGCTCTTCGCTTTCTATCCCGAAAGACCGTCTCGCTCGCTCGCTCTTTCGCAGCATCACCCCCAGCGGCACCAGCAGCACCACGTGGCATTCGGCCAACTACCGTCTTCTGATCAATATGCTTACGGGAACGCGCGCTCTCTCGCCACCGGCAACGTCGTCGTCGACGACCGACGGCGACGACGACGTCGTCTTCGTCGTTGCCGGCGTCGTCGGGAACCGCGTGTCCAAAACCCGCCCTAAAAGCCTCCTGATCACTGAAAAACACCCGTCAGATCTCGGCATTGACCCTTTCTCATCACTCTCCTGGTCACGCTCTTTTCGCGTCGCAACGATTTCGTTACTGTCTTATTATTTTTTTCAGCCGAGGCACCTGACACCTCCTGATCAACCGAAAAAACGATGCTTAAATTATTGATGTTCCGATGATTTTCCGGAGAATGATATGTTTGCTCGTCGCGGGTCAGTAGAAACAACGTAGGCAATCCTGATCATACGAAATCGCGGTTACATCATCCTGATCATCCGATTAAAAATAAATTTGGCTAAAGGGATCAGTGTTTGAGAATTTGGAACATTTTTCGATTGAAGCTTGTTCGTTGTTGTCGATTGATATCGCGGACCTCGAAGGATTCCTGATCACTGAGATCCCCAAATTGTCAGCCCAGCAGAGTGCGGAGTTTCGAAATTTCTCGTGTCGTAAATGATTTCTAATGATTTGTTTCTCGCCTCTTGCTTGCCGACACATATTCTTTACGCTTTCTTCCGGACGTACCAATGTTCCACTGTATTTATCGTCACGCCTGATCAATCTCCTGATCACCCGAAAAATGACAAAATGAAATATTCAGAAGTGTAAAAAATCGCCCCCCGTAGTATATTTTTACAAGCAATGATCTCACTCTACGTAAACGAGTTAATTGTTGCTGGCGAGAAGATTGGCGAAAGGGAGTTTCGGGAATATCGCAGAAAAGTTTCAAGAAGAATGAAGAACTAAGGGCGAACGTGGCGAATCCCCGTTTGACCCGAGGCTCGACCTCTGGTACACTTGAGCGGCGCGCGCCGGGCTGGGGCAGCGGGAAGGGAAGGGGGAGGGGGGAGCAAGGGGTTTCCCTCTCGGCACGGAAGGAATTCCTTCGACAAGGGAATTCCCTCGGAATGCCACGGGAACGCTCGTCGTAGTAGGTGTAAAAGCGAGGATTACCGGTGGCGATCTCTGCCTCTCTTTCTCACTCTCTAGTTCTCTCTCATTCTCACTCTCTCCCCTTCTCTGTAATTTCCCCTCACTCACCTCAGTTACCGTAGGGCTTGGACCACGCGAAAGCCACGTGGTGCTTAATCCAACGTAATTCAGCGAGATGCAGCGAGCGGTTGGAGAGGGAGAGCAGGGAGGGGACCGAGTTGTGTATATGCATCGACAACGGCGCATATTCCGGTTCAGATTCGGTCGTGGGACGCCTGCGCCGATTTAGACTCCCCCCACCCGTCTCCTCTTTCGCTAACCAGCTATATCAAAATAATTGTTTAATCGAAAAATCAATTCACGATATTTTTTACAAACGAATTTTTTTCCGCTCATTGGAAATCTTTCACTCGACTTATAAATCAACAATCCGATAGACGTTTTCGCAGAGGATATAAGTTAGATGATCATTTTTGTGGCGAATTTCAATTGATCGCGGAATTGTGGTACATTTTCTATGTGTAATTTTTTTGCAGAAACTGCGACCAATGACAGTTTTTTTTCATTGTTAGTACAATCCCTTATAGATTAGAACGATAGAATATTGAAAAAGTACTGAAAAGTTGTGATATCACATTTTTTATGCCACTAACAAACATAGAACCGCAGAAAGTGGCCAATTCTGCTTGCAAAAAATCGAGTCCGTTATCGCTAATATTTTTCGGTGCTTATTTTCAAAGTAACAAAAGGTTCTTCAATCTTCGGTAATCCCGCAAAAATAATAATTTCACGAGTTTTCTCAAAATAAGTAAATTCGTGTTCACGCAAAGTTTTATTTTACAAAGTTGGAGGTTCGCGCCGGACGGATTAGGGAGCCTGTAATTAAAACGCACAGTATCGCATTACAAGGATGAAGCGAGACGTAAGCCAACAGGGGCGGCTAGAGCGCGAGGGGACAAAAGAGAGCGAGCTCGGCGGGGAGAGGGGTGAGGCGGGGGAGGGGGCGGAGGAGGGGGAGGCGGCGGTAGGGGCGAGGGGGAGGGCAGGGTGGTTAGTCCAGTGAGAAAGACAGAGAGTTTGCGAATCGTTGCGCCGTGTTCTCTTCGCCTCTCTTTCTCCCCCTTTCATTCTTCTTATCTATATCTATAAAGCGATGCCTCTGGTGGTGGATGCCCCTCAGTGTCCGGCACGCCTCCGACAAGCGTGCTTCGCGTTCGGGTTACACAAGAATCCGTCTCCGCGTCGCGGC
Source organism: Itoplectis maculator (assembly GCA_964034905.1). Lineage (NCBI taxonomy): Eukaryota > Metazoa > Arthropoda > Insecta > Hymenoptera > Ichneumonidae > Itoplectis > Itoplectis maculator. The sequence continues at coordinate 9,228,966 of OZ035852.1, read as the reverse complement.
GGTACGTTTTGAACCACGAAAGAGGAGAGCGAAATAAAAAAATAGTACTCACACGGGCAAACGTATACATAAATAAATTATATATTTAAACAAAAAAATCAACAAAACACCACCACAATTCGCGTGAATTATTTTTCGTCAGGGACTCGGATTTTCGACGAAAAAAAATTGGAAAAAAAAATTGTTCGCCGAGACGTTTCGACGAGAGAAGAAGATAAATAAAAAAAAAACTACAGAATAACAATTGATAATTTGTACATCGTATACACAGAGAGTTTTCGGTAAAAAAAAAGCGACGAATTTTTTCGAGTGCATCCGCGATCCGGAGAAAAACGCGATGTCGCAATTTTTACGGCCTCTATTGGCTACGAATACGATCCTCCGGCCCGTCGAGGATTTTGCCTGTCGCGAGAGTGTTTAAAAAAATGGTGAATGGTTGTTGAAATAAATAAAAGAAAAAAAATAATAACGATAAGAGTATCGATGATAATATTAATAAGGATGGAAGACGAGATGTGGGATGTCCTTGGTTGACTCGGTCGCACTCTCGACAGGATCGGAAGAGCAGCAGCGACTCGCGGCGGACGCCACGCTCACAGTCGAAGGTCGTGCGTCCTTTTGACCTGAGGGCCTAGCACGGTGGTCCGCGCTGCGATAGAAGCGCCGGAGGATTCGAGACACCGGTGCCCCGTTGTGGTTGTTGTGCGCGCTGCGCTATCGTCGCGGCTCTCGGCCGGCCGGTCGTCTCCTCTCTCGCCTTCCCTCTTACCTCGTTGCCTTCTATTATTCTCGCCTGACTGCCTACCGGTTCCGCGGCTCCGTGGTGTGTTTTGCCTTCGTCGCACGCGCGCGCGCACGCCAGAGACATCCGGGTGGACTCGAGCTCCTGTCTCCCGCGCCTCGGCGACCGAAACCCAGCGACGGTATCGCTGGGAGCGACAAAAAGAAACAAAAAAAAAAAGATCGGTGCCTTAAGGGGCGTCAAACTGTGCCGGGAATAAACGTCAAAGTGTGCCGAAACAGTCGGCTCAAGGATTCCTCAAGGCATCCTCCGAAAGCTGCCGAGTGACTTGGCCGAGGAAGTGACGACGACTCTGCCGCAATTTTTTGCCAAATATAATTCGTGCGGACGGAATAATCCGGACAGTCGGTGCGGGGCCTTAAGGTTTGCGAAGGACGTCTCATCGATCGCGACGTCACGCGTCAGTACATGTTTTAACCATAAGCCGGCGGATCCAGGATCGAGGAAGCTACACCCGAAAAATCCGTAGCTGCTTCGAAGCTGGGGTGTCTTCACCCAATCTGCCATGTGAAACGCCGCGAAGAATCGCGTTAACTGTGATTTCGTTGCGCGTCGTCGACGACCAAGAAGTGGGATCGGGGAATCGGGGCGAAGGAAATCCAGAAAGTCGACGCGGCGGCCCCTTAAGGTCTGATTTTCGTGGAAACCTGGCGAATGGATTAGCCAAACGATTCCCATCGATCATGACGTCATGAGCCACGAACATCGGGAGACCATGTTTCAAGGCCGGGAGGAAGTGGATTAGGGCTCGTGGGGAGGGGGGGAAAAAGAGGACCACGCGAGTAGTCGCGCGCGTTCCCTCGGGAAGTGGGTGCGGGTACGTGCGGTGGGTGCGTGCGGTGTCGGGACCAGAGCGGATATCGAAGCGAGAACGAAAAAACAAAAAAATAAAAAATAGAATTCGTCCCCGAAGTAAAATCACGTCCAGGGAGTCGCGAATGGCCGATCGCGGGTACGCGTACCGACGCGTCGAGATCGATCCGGAAGCGGCCAAGGGTGGACGCTGGTAATGGGGGGTTTGGGCGATGATGCCTTCTCCCCGTCGTCGTCCTTACACGCCATCGTCGTCGTATCCTCCGTCTGCCGCGTCTTCACAGCCAACGAATTCAAGCCCGCGCGAGTCCGTCACGGGAGCTACGGACCGCTCATTCGAAGCAAGGTCGAAAGCATCCGAGAACTCGGCCGAGGCAGCGAGAGCCGAGACAATCCAGCGAGCGGAAAATCCGAAGAGAGTCAGCGAAGAACCCCGCGAAAAACCGTGGTCACGGTCCGTCCGGACTTCGGCGGCGAGTACAGGTGCGGACTTATCCGCGTGGACGTCCACACCGGCCGCGAGGATAGAGAAGAGCGCATCAGGGACATTAGCCAGGGGTGGAAGGAGCGCGATAGGCGCGCTGGACGCAGACGTCGAAGGCGGAAGAGGTGCCATCGCGTGTTTGGACGTCTGGACGTCGTCAGCGAAGCCGGCCAAAGGAGGTGACTACGCGCGCTCGCGATGCTCCCGAGACGACGTCGAACGTCCGCGAGTTCCGTCCGGCCGATGGACGTCGACGAAGAGTCGCCGTCCGGCGACGGTGGGCTTAGCCAGCACGAAACCGTGGACGTACCGCGTTTACGGACGTCCACGGAGACGCCGACGTCCGCGCGGTCCGGATCGTCGGTGTCCCGGTCGTTGGTCTCGTCACAGGCGGACGCTCTGTCGTCCGGACACGTGTGCGCCGGCGGTAACAACTTTTTCGAAAACGACCGCGCCGTCCGTACGGACGGGTCTAGACATCCGGGCCGTCCGTACGTCGATCCGTGCGATTGCACAGATGGCGATCGCAGATACAGCGATTTTAGTGACTCCACGAGTCTAACGCAGCAGCAGCAGCAGCAGCACAATCCGCACAGACAGCCGCCGCGTCTCTACGAGAATTCAAGACGGAGACGGAGGAAGAGCCTGCGGATTTTAGATAGCCCTTCCATTGTCCATACCGCGGATTCGCCGTCCAAGCCGTCCGCACACGACGAGGACGACTCACCGACGCTCGTCGGATTCCACGAGTTACCCTCGAGAATCTCCGTGCCCGACAACGCGGACACCGGACGTCCGAACGTAACGTCGATGCCCCCGAAGACGCCAGCGGACGACGTCCGCACGAACGTCCGCACGACCCGCGAGGACTCATTCGTACCTCGGCCTAGGCTAAAAAATCACGAAATCCAAGACTTTGTTCACGAACACAAAAGCTCGCGGAGACGCGACGCCGTCCCGTCGTCAATACCGTCCGTACGGATCGCCACGAGTCCGAGGAAGACCGTGTGGACCCGACTAGCCGGCTCGAAGTACCGTTACACGGTGCTATTGGGCCTCCTGCTGGGGACCGTTATGATGATACCCGAGGTGTCCGGACGTCAGAATCATCACCGTACCTGTCCGGGCTGTCCGCACCAGCACGTCCACACGATAAACCGCAAATCGGCGTCCATCGAGAGCGCCGCCGCTGCCGCAGCCGCCGCGTCCGACGACGCGGAAACCGCTCCCAGTCCCGATGACCTCAGACTCGAGGCTATCAAGCATCAGATCCTCACGAAACTCGGACTCAGATCGCGTCCGGACGTCAACAGGACTCTCACGTCCGTACCCCGTCATCTTGCCCTGGAGACTTTGTACAGAACGGAGGCCCAGCCGGTCGGTTTTTCCGACAATCCCGACGGCTACCGCGAAGGCAGACGGAGGGATCATCATCGACACGAGGATAACAGGGATGGGGATTCCTCCCCATCGTCTTCCTCTTCATCCTCTTCTTCCTCCTCCTCCTCCTCCTCCTCAAACTCCGCTTCCGACTCGTCGTCGTCGTCCTACGGACAATACTATTACGCCGGTGAGGAATATTCCTACAGGAACGTTGACTCAGATCTGCCGGACAATTCGGGGGATCGCGGCAGCGACGATCGTCACGAGGCTTCCCTGGCGGGTCATCATTTCGACGACAACGATGACGATAACGGGGACTACGCTCACGGACGTCACGGGAACGTCGCCGAAGAGGAGGGCCAGGTCGAGATGGACGATTTTTACGCTAGGACCTCGGAGATCATCACCTTCGCTGAACCCGGTGAGTTTGGGTTTTTATCGGGTTTGCACAGGTGTCAAGTGTCGGCGCAGTGTGCTTTAATCACTGAGGATCTAATTATGAGAAAAATGTTGAGGTTTTTATGGTTCCATCACTGAGGGCGGTTCAAAGTCGAACCGAGGCAAAAATGTCCAACAAGAAAATTTAAAACAAGTGGCGGATCCATTTGCATCAAACAGGACCTATTCGATTTCATTTGATCCTATTAGGCCGACCATTAAATAAATAATACCACCCGCAAGGCAGGCTAATATGATTTATGCAAATCCAGCAGGATTGATTTTTGTCAGTGGCGGAAGAGAGCAGCGGGAACTCGTCAGACAATTTTTTCCGGACCATTTGAACAATTATTTTCAAATGTTTATCGCTCGAAATTCCCCTCATATGTATATAATTCCTATTCGACTTTTTCGCTGGATAAAACAAAAGTCAACGACAAACGAAAGCCCCCATCCCCTTTCCACTCCACCCTGCAATTGCACGACCATTCTCGATTCCACTTCACACGGAAAAAAAGCCACAGAACGCCCATAAAACCTTCGTCGCCGTGGTATAAAAATGTTGCTCCACACGGGCCCGACACTCCGCTACAATGACAATATCAAACGGCCGCACGTGGAGTAAAGAAAGAAAGAGAATTGAACAAAAAAAAACGCGTAAAAGTCGAGCAGAGCTACGTGTCGTGCGGTGAATGAGCGAATTTGAGGGCGAAAAGGGAAAAGAAGAAGAAGAAGAAGAAGTACAAGAAGAAAGTTCGTGAGGCCGAGGCATCGCACAGAAGTACCTTTCTCCGCACTCCATGTACCTCTCCCTCCCTCGCCCCTCCCCCCACCCTCACACTTTTTTTTTACCTTCGCTGCCATTCACTCGCTTTCTCTCTTTATTCGTCTTCTATACCCCGAGCTATCTACGTATCTCAGTGCGAAATTTAAGCCTCGGGTTTAAATGGCACATTAGGGGCCGAGTTTGTCGACGACGACGACGACGACGACGACGACGGCGACGACGTTGTCAACGACGGTGGACGACGCGGACGGCGATGCAGTCGGTGCGTGTGCTCTCTCGCCGTAGACCCGTGCATGGTGCAAGCCACACGCCGCAGGCCACGTGGCCCTTTCGCACTCTACAGCGCACTCTCATGCTCTTCTCTCTACCCAACCCTCCGACAACTACATCATTCCACCTATCTCTCGGTGCTACGTATGCGTCAGTGTATGTGTTGGCTCGCGTGATTTCTGTGTGTGTCACACACACACATGCACACAGACATACACGCACACGTGCGCCGTCAACACACATACCTATACACACTGTGTGTGTATGTGTGTGTCTACGATTCTATAAATGTGTTCTCACGAGTGCGATACATACACATACACACACACACACACACACGCAAACACACATACACACATGTCGGGCGAGCCAACGCAGACTCACGTACTGGTAGACTGAAAAGCGTATAACCGAGCATAAAGTACCGCACAGGGACAGGGAGTTTGTCGACGTCGTCGCAGCGGACGACGTATGGGTTCCGGGGCGATATGTAGCGCGCACAAACCCCCGCGTAATGTCTGAGTACCGAGAGCCGCTGCACCTCCCCTCCCCCCCACTCTCCGTCCGACTAGTACCGCTGCCGACCCCGACCCACCGTCCCTCCTCACCCTCTCTCTCTCACTCTCTCACTCTTTCGCTCCCCCTCCCCGCGCCTACTCTCCGCCAACGCTACACTTGTTCCTTCGCTTCGTCTCTGTTTATAGTTCGGTAACTCTATGTTTAACATTAAGGCCTCGCGGGGGCAATATTCCGCGGGATCGGTGCCCTGTGTCCTATGACGAGCGCCGACGCGAGGACGCTTTTCACCGGTTGTCCAACTTCTGCGGGATTTTCGCTTTGATGTTTTTTTTTTCTCTTTGCGACGTTTTTTTTTTTTTTGCATTTTTAGTTTTGGTAATATTTTTTTGCGTCGATACATTTTAAATGTGCAATGATTTTTTTCGAATGTTTTTAATTCGGTTCGATTTCGCGAAGTCTTTTTTTTTTAGTCAGATGCATTTGTTCGAAAATGTGTTACACTGGTTTTGAGGAGAAAATTTTGCGTCCGGTCGTAAATCCGCAGACGGACATGTTCTTTAATTCGAAAAATTTTTAAACGTCACGGAGACGCCGAAATCCCCCGAGTTTTTTTTTTCTCGTAATGCTCCATTTTTCCCTCTCGCCTCCCGCTCGCTCGCGCTGCCTCCCCCTCTCCGCACCTACTTTCGGCTAAGCCAAAAGTTTTGCCTCGAATTTTTTTTGGCATTTTTCCAAAAATAATAAATCCAACCTTATATTCTCCGTCGGTAGAGCCACGTACACACATTTAACCAGGGAATTGGGTTCGGAATATTCGTTAACTGCAAATCCACCGCTGGATATCCGTGATTATTAAATTTCGCGCTGCACAAATGCGGATAACTAATTGGTTGAGTGCATCGCAACATTTACCCGCACCGAAACCGCGATACAAAATTTAAAAAATTGTTATCTTCCTTGAAATAAAAGTTATCAAAAGTTAATTATTAAGAATGATCGACAATTATCGAAAAAAATGAAGATTAAAAGAATTATTTCCCGTCATGAAAAGTAAGACCCACGCGAAACTTTCTATCCAACCCCGTGAAAACCTCTTCGCAAAATTTGGTATAAAATATACCAAACCCAGACCCAGAACGAAGTCGAGCGTTAAACATTCTCTCGCTCGAAAAATCCGAAACACGTACGGTGGATTATTTTTAGTTAACTGTGTATCGGCGTCACGGCGGGTTTACTGCTCGGACAGTATGAGATTGTGGATGAAGCAACATCCGCGTTTGGCCCATTTGCATTTTCCGGATTTTGCAAAATGCTCGTCTCTGCCCCCTTCCCAAACGTCCACCCCCGACCCCTTCCGCTGTCCTCGCTTGCGAGAGATAGAGATAGGGAGAGGGTGAGAGAGAACGAGGGAGCGAGAGGGGAGGATAGCAGGAGATAGAGGCAGAGGCAGCGAGGAAGAGACTCCGAACAGGAATTCGGGAATCTGGAACGTGGGGACACGCCGATGGGTTTTATAACGTTGCCTCGCTGCTGGGTGAAACGCACTACGACGACGTCGGTCGTCGCCGACTTTTGCCCCCGTCGCTCGGTCGGTGTAGTCGCCGCTGTATTACCAGGTTCCTGTTTCTGGCTTTACTCGATCCTCTCTTCTGGCTTCGTTTTACCCGCTCTTGTGTGCGTACCAATTGCGTCTACGTACGAACCACTGCTCTCCGTTACATTGTACACTATACATATATATCTATATACGTACAGATACACGTATATACGTATATATGTGTAAATGTATAGATATATGTGGAAACTCTCGGTCTCTTTCCTCGCTGCGTTGCTTTACCAATCCAGTGCTGCGGCATTCTCCGGATTGGTGCAAACCCGCAATAAATTTCTCAGGAACGCGCGGGGGATGGTTCCATCCCCATCCCGTCGCTTTATTTATACACATATATATGCGTACATACGTATGCGTATATTTATGTAAAATACACATTTTTTTATACTTAGATTCATCCATTGACTATGCTTGGTTTGAACTGGAAGCGTTAATTTTTTTTGCCGTAACGTTGTAACGAAAGTTATAACAAAAATGACGAGGACAACCGTTTCAAAGATGACAGGTTGTTTTTTTTCCTCCAAATCGACGCAATCGTCTTTTGTAATAATCCCCGAGTCGCGATTCGTTATTCACTCAATTATTAGATTTTCGTAGTGTGGCAGGAAAGTTGGGATGGGGGGGGGGGGGGGGAGTGCGTAGTTTTCATTCCCGTACGGTGGGGATAGGGTCAGGGGGATGATACATACGCGTTTTCAGACGTGGTTCGTTCACCCTCGCAGCATAGCCCACCATCCCTCCCCCTCCCTCCTCCTGCCTCCCCCCTCCTCTCCCCCTCCGCCCCTTCGACGTCCCTGTGTGTTCAGACGAGTTGGGAAGAGAGTGCGGCGGTTGTGGGGTCTGTGGAATGATGAGGGACCGTTGCAGGCGTTGAAGGGGAAACACAGAGGGAGCGAGAGCGAGAGAGACGGGATGGGAGGGGGGGGGGGGGGGAGCAGGGGGATGAGGTGAGAGCGAGAATACGCAGAGCAAGCGGTGGAGTCAGGCGAGCGCGCGCGTCGTTAATTGCGTCACTTAATTGACACGTAGACGCTCTTGACGGGGGAAAGAAGGAGCGAGAGAAAAAAAAAACACAGCCAAGTTTTAATTGTGCTTGCAGTGAAATAAGTGGCAGACAGGCAGACACTCTCCCTTTTCCTTTCTGCGAGGTTCCTTTATTATTTTTTTTTATTTTTCGTTTTTTATTTCACTGACGTTTTAAGCCCCCGTCTCACGCGCTATCGATCTATCTCCCCTCCCCCCTCCCCGAAAAACTTCGATTGTGTCTGTCGGACCTCCCCAGCCCCATGTCTGGCCTTTGGCTCGCTCCTTCTGCGTTTTCGTCTCGTTACTTTTTCCCCTTCTTTTTTTTACTCTTCTGCGGTACAAATAAAGACGACCCCCGGGGCCCCGAGGGCCGTAACGCAAGGATTTCGTTCTCTTGGACACGCAGCTTTTCGCGAACTTTTCTCATCGCCATCAGCGGCGTTGAGAAAAGTGGAGAAGGACGGGACGCGTAAAATCAGTGTCGAAGCGATTCAACGGATAGCCCGCCGGGATTTCGGAGAGTTCACCCGACGTCCTTAAGGTCGATCGCGGTTCTCGACGCGACTGATTGAAGCCCGAATATCGGAGTACATTTTGGCGAAAGAAAATCAACGATACGACGACGGAGAGCCGAGTTATCGGCGCTCGAACGAAGCCCAGCGGGACACAAGTGGATACGTTCTCGGTGTGATCAGACCGGCGATAATCCGCGATGTCGCGGGAACGTCGCGTCGCACCTGCGCCTCCCGAGACGAATCCGAAGCCGACGATCCGCGAAGGACTCTCGACGTCGCGAAAAACAAAGATATCGGCCCTCGATAACGCGGGTTATCGCGCGACCGCCGGAGGTATTAAGGGGGCATTTAACTCGGGACAGGCGACGCGCGCGGACACGCAGAGACGGAGAAGGATGGAGAGATCGATACGACACGTGTCCGAGCGCGCGCGGCTACTGCGACGCGGGGGATGAAGACCTACGGCTTGTAAACCGCGTCTGCTCGTATTTCTCGCTATAAAATGTCTCGAGTGAAGAGAAAAAAAAACGAGAGGGAATGAGGGAGGAAAAAAACAGTTGTCGGTGTTTTTTTTTCCACCGTCGCTCACCACCGCCCCGTGTACATTTCAACTTTCAATCCAAGGGCAACTTTTCTCAGTGCAGGTTTCCTGCTACATCTAACTCTCCTTCCACCCCTCAAGCCCAGCCCTCCCTCTTTGCCGAAGACAGCGGAGAGATAGATAAAAGAGGGTGCAGGGGGCGGGATAGACGGGGAGAGTGAAAGCGATCGAAACTTTTAACGCAAATTGTTCTTACCGGTCTCGCTCTCGCGCGGGAGACAAGTTTGCGCGTCTCCCGTGCCGCGCGCACGCCAGCGGAATATACTAAACTGCAGCAGTCAGACCGGGAGGGTGGCGCGTTAAACTATCGAAGCTCCCGCGTTTGCTTTCGCCCCCCGACCCTTCTCGGCCTCGAGACTCGCGCGAAGAAGGCTCCTCAAGACCGTCGGGAAAAATATTTTAAGTATTTTATTTTTTTCCACCGCGAAGAAATCGACACTCGGCGGATTCTTCAATTTATTTTTCTTTTGCAAGAAATTGCACCCTTAATCGAAGACACAAATGATGGTTATTTATTCACACGCAAAAATGAATATAAACGATAAAATAGCGTAATGGATAAAAATAGTAAAGAACAGTCAATTTCTTTTAAACATATTCAATATTACACTTTCGTTTTATCGTAAAGCGATAACTCGTGGGCAAACGAAAAATTGCGGGTTAACGAAAAGGAAGTGATGAACCCTCGAGTGGCCCTAAAAGTGCCGAGAGGGCTTTTTTTCGTCGAGGTAAAGCGAGCTTTTGCGCCTACCGCGAGTGCCCTCTTTCGGGGCACTTGTGTACCGTCCGAATAATCTCGCTTTCCGGGTTGTATAGTGTCGACCGTTTTTTTTTTTTTTTCGTGTGTACAGCAAGCAAACTTGTGTACCCAGCGAATAATCCGGTCTTTGGAAGCTTGTGACGCGTGTGCCTTGAGGCTTTTTTTTGTTGCCTGCAATTTGTTTCCATAAGACCCCCCTGAGAGACGACAGAAATACGCTTATTACGATTCCGCTGTTGAACGCACTTTTTCCTTTTTTTTTAGAAAAACGACATAAATACGCTGCGGAATGGAACAAGTGCTATTCTACAGTCGTAATTTCGGCAGCTTTTTATTGCAGCCGAGTCTCTCGGAGCTGGTCCTCCGGATGGAGTGAGAGAGGAAGAACGAGAGAGAAAGAGAGAGAGAGGGATATAGTTTCTCGCGTACTTTTTTTGTGTGTTTTTTATTATTTTTATTACGGCAGAAGATACGGAAGAGGAAGAAAGAGCGAACGGCGTAGAGGCGAGGATAAAACGACGGCGCATCTTGCGACGAGGCCGAGAGGAAATCATTATTCGCGACAGCGAATTGCCCGACCGAGTGTATTACGAGTCGCGCTTCGAGACGGACGGGCAGTCTGCCGTCGCCGTTTCCACTTCCTTCTTCACCTTTGCCAATGTCAACGATTTTTTATTCATTTATTTTTCTCGCATATCATAATTATTTAAAAAAGACAAGCTCTTCAACGATTAGTGGAATAGTTGTGTAAAATTTTTGATGAAAAGTAAATTCTTTCACATCGGAAAATCCAGCGAAGTAATTTTTCAATAAAATAGTTATTAGGAATCATGAAACTTAGAACCTTTTTTTTTGTTATTTTTCAATAATTACGCTTGTTTTAATGCTTATGAATGTAAAAAAGAACCCGTGGCTTGTCGCTGAGCTTAGGAGAATCATAATGTCGAACAGACAAATAATTCAGGCGTTGGCTTGATACAATTTTTATAGGACAAGCCAACCGACGAATTTTATCATCGCCGTTATCGTTCATGTAGTTATTAATTTTTGTTTTTATTCAAAAATTAATAATTCACGGATCTCGTCGCATAACACGATTGGAAAAGCAGATACGTGGAAAGGGGGTAGTTCACAGAGCTGTTGAAGCTTCGGTGACGGTCTTTAGTGGCGAGGGGCGCGGAGGGTGGATTTCTCGACCGGGGAGGTCGGGGGTTGGCGCAGCCATTATGTCCTTCGTTGTTCCCTCTAGGGAGTAAGTTGGCGCGCGGCGATTCCTCGCTCTGCACTTTAGAAAATTCTCTATGAAAATTCGGTCCAACTGCCCTTCGAGTGGATGCTTCCGGCAGTGCGTTCTCCGTCCGCAACGACGACGTGGCGACATTGGCTCCAGTTTGGGAAAGCCATTTTCCGGATATATTCGTTATTCGGTATTTAACCGAAGCCGGACGCGAGGAAAATTGCACTCACCGAGGCAACCATATCCCAAAATCCCCAACCGGACCATCGTTCTCGTCGTATCTCGGCAAATTTTATCAGATTTTTCGCGAAACGAAAATGACGATAATTTCGCGGAATCGTCGTTGACAAGGAAGAAATAGCAAATATGAGAAAATCCGAAGTTGAAGTTTCCATGATTACTGGATAAAAAAGAAAACTAAAAAATGTCATTAATTAAAATTAATAGTCATTGAACTGAATAAAATATATACATATAAAAAGTGTGAATGAAAATAGAAAGAAAAACACATGTGGGATGTGAAGAAAAGGCTCAGGTTGAGGCCATTCAACCTGCTTGCCACTTTGCAGATCCTTGAGACTGCATAGAGACGATGACGTAGACGACGACATACTCGACCTTCGAGGAGAGAGAGCGAGAGAGAGAGAGAGAGAGAGAGAGAGAGAGAGAGAGAGACAGAGCATGTGAGAGGGGGAAGACTGGAGGACGTGTGAAGGCCTTTGAAAGTCAACTCACCCCTCGCTCCTTTCCATTATCACTGTGGCGTTGTCTGAGTGAGTGTCTGGTCTGGTTCTCACCACGGTCTGCCGACAACACCTGGGGGGCAGGGGGAGAGGGGAGAGGGCTCCTCGACACCCCTGAGTCCGACACGTGCGAGCTACGTCGACGTCGAATTTTTTTTTCGCTTTTTTTCTCACACGTCTGCACTCCCGACGAGACTTACTTCAGACACATCGAGAGCAGCTTCGATCTTCGAGATAATTAAAAAAAAAAAAGTAAAAAAAACTGTCTGAAAAGAAAGTATCAAGTATTGTAGAAGTTAAATTTTTTTCGCTGGCCTTGTCGCTCTACCCCGTTTGCACTTATTTTCTCACGTCTTGCCACTAAGGGGCTTATCTACTGAAACTTGGCGCCGCTCTTAAGCTGTCTTAACACCGCCGAAGCGGAGGCTCTCGTGACTTTAATGCATCTCCATGTTGCGTGGCTCTCGCGAGGCTTCGCGATACTACAACTTCGTCTGACCGGACATGGGGCTGCTTCACTTACGCACGCCCCGTCGCTCCGAGACCCGACGAATGCTATTATCTCCTGCGGATTCGCATTTCCCGTCGAAACTTCAATATTTTCGCCGTTGTTAGTATGTCAAAGATGCGGAGATGTATTTCTAAGGGGATGGAAAATCGTTGTACTGAGACAATGAGATAATTTTTACAAGTGGCGAGAAGAGGGATACTTTGCAGTAGAAAGATATAAAGATATAAAATGCATGAGGGACAAGAGCGCTTTGAATTAAATCTGAAAATTAAATCAGATGTTTTTCACTTAGACCTAACATTTTTTTTTCTATCTTGAAGATGAATGCGGGAGATAGTTTGGGGTGTGGTGTCTAAAGGATGAAAATTGCATTCAAACACAACTCTCGGCGTTTTCCTTCCATTGCCACTCACTTGAAAAAAAATGTATTTACGATTATTACCGTCGCAAAATATAGGGTTCGCCCGATGGGAATGGGGGAGGGTGAGAGGGGAGGGGATGTTGCAGGGGTAGAGAAAGCTGGTCGAACCAAATTCCTCGAAGTTTTCAAGGCTACGCTTGGTCAGCATTTGCCGGTCGTGGAGGGGCGCAGGGGCGGATGGACCGATGGATAAGGGTGGTTTTTCGGGTATCCGACGGGGCAAACGATCTTCTACCCTTCTGCATATACGTTGTAACTTCTTCGGGGTAGTTAGTCACGGGATCCCCATGAAGTTCAATGCAACCCCGAAATCGAGACTTCCGCCAGAGTGGTGAGGGGCCGAATGGGAGGGGGCGGGCGAGAAGGGCGGGAAGAGCGCAAAGAGGGAGTGGAATTTCCCACGGTTGCCACTGTTCGGCGAAGAGCGAGTTCAGGTTCAACGACCGAGCCGCAAAGCTCTCGCGAGACGCCCCCGGATTTTCGGTGGAGAAACAATAAAGACGAGCGCATCACCCGGTTACCGGCAGCGAGCGAGAGAAGGGAAACGATAATTTCAGTGAAACAACCCCGCGACCAGTCAGACAAGGAACCAGTGGAACGAGTACGTGACTAGTCGGACACGGCCGAAGGAGGAAACCTCGCGAGTGTAGTCACGAACACTTCCACTTCATTGAGCTCGTACGGTGCATAAGGATGGCTCGCCATATCAGTAGCTTCATCCCGCAATGAGTCAGACGTGGCATAAACAACAATAATTTCGATGATTATACTGGGGTTAAAAATGGTAAAGTTCACGAAGGAACGGTCTTTCCGTTCCTTCGTGAATTCCGACAAAAACAACGTTAGGCATTTTGCAGAATTTGGGTTTTGGGTGGAGAACGAAATGGTTGAACTGATAACGTTGATGTGCAAGGGAAGTTTAACATGAGCAAGAAGTAAAGCAGATGCCGATGGTGCAAAGGGAGAACACGGAGGGTGAACAAGGATAAAGGGGGTGTGGCTCGCCGTATCGGTAGCCATCCCGCAACGCGTCGCACATGAAATAATCGTCGCTAGTTTCAAGTCGCTGCAAGTACTGCATGAATATTTTTCGTCCACTGAAAAAAACTATCTAAAAAATATTAACGAAGCGATAAATCAACGAATCGACGAGGTCATTGTGAAACTAAATAAATGCGAGACACTTTCGGATATTTGGATTTCAGATAGGGGATGAAACGGTACGCTTGGAGTGCAAGGGTAGTTTCGGAACACGATGGGAAAGAAGGGAAGCAAAGGATGATAGTGCAAAGGGAGGATCTTAAGGGAGGAAGAAGAAGAGGATGAGATGGAGGAGAAGAAGGAGGAAGAAGGAGAATAAGGGATGAGAAGGGGTGTGAGGGCAGGGTCGAACTCATGGACGACCGAGCCGACGGATAGGACGCCTGGCGCCTGTACTCAGATCGATGCACGTGGCTCCAGCTGGGCGCCGCTCTTCGTACATCTCCTACACAGATCACTCGCCCAATTCTCTCTTTCTCTCTCCCTCTCACTCTCTCCCCATCTTTGTCTCGCTGCTTCATCTAAGATTTTTTTACCCTTTTTCATTCCGCACGCAACTAGAATTGTAATTAGCATCAAGCGACAACCAAGGACGTACAATTGGTAGAGATAATTCATTCAAATTAAATGAAATAAAATTTGTCGTTCTGTTGTATTTGATACATTTTTTTTTAATTACGGTTTTTCCTGATTTGTTTAATGTCATTTTTTTACATTCTATTGACATTTTTTGTGATAAGAAATAAACTTTTTCTCTGTTAAAGTTTATTCACGCATTATTTAGAAATGTGCAAACCATTGGAGGAGATGTTAACGACAAATCGTATGACGGTATTTTTGCACTAGTGGTCAAAGCTGTCTGACTGTAGTTGGCCTGTAACTCAGCCGATTACTTTTTGCCTGCCGCACCAACCGACCGTCTCTTTACCTACCCTGCGGGCGTGTTCCTCGGTTCCCGAAATCCTGCACTTCGCCATTCTCGGTGTTCAGATTGATGTCAACAGTTGAGACGCCATTATTACCACCGTTATCGTTGCATTTCTCTGCTGTCTTTGCCTCTCACACGTCACGTTCCTTCTCCAAAGAAATTTCACAGCACGTTTAATCTACCGTTTCTTCTGTGCACTGACTCTCTCGACAGAGAGGGAGAGACTTTCACCATCCCGTACACTTTATGGCTCCGGTTTTACAAATCTTTTTTCTTGTCATCCACGATTTACAGACCGGGTCAACTGCAGTAGGAATTTAGGTTTACGTGAATTTATTTCTTTATTCAGAGTGAATATTTTTCGACAATCTAAAAATCTTGAAGAATATATACAAATATTTCTCTTTTTTGTTTTTAAAGATCCGTTTGGATTTTGCCTTTTGAACTAGAAATTCAGATCTCGAAGCTTTATTTACTATTTTCAAGCCCCAGCTGGGAGCCTCTAAATGAAATCTCAAATTACAGAGCAATTTTATATTATATTATAAATAGCAGTAAAAGGTGGAACGTTCGTTCGTATATTAGGGAGATGAATCCGGGGGAAGGGAGTGAGGAGCGGAGCTGAAACATCTTCTGAAATCGAGACGAGAATACGTCGCGGAAGACCCCGCAGCGATATATGTGGATCAGGGTTACCCCCTCGGGGTCTATATATGACCCTCTTATTTGACTGACTGCTCGGTGTATTGCGGTCAATCGCCTCACTCTCCATCCCCTTCCATAAGAGCTTTTTTACACCCTCCCTTCTAGCCCCCCTTCGACCCCTTCGTTTATTTTCCTCCCTCCCTCTCCCGTCGTTCTCCCTCCTCCCCCCATCAGACTGCCTCCCTCTGTCTGTAACACGTCAGTGCACATGTCGTGCCTTAATTAAATTTGTTGTACACACCCCTTGCTCGTTATCCCCTCAGCATTACACGACAACCCTCCTCGATAATCCCCGACTTTGCGTTACCGAATTATTAACTTGATCAATTCTGTTACCCGCATTATTCATTATAATTTTCGCTTTTGAGCAGACGCCCAGAATTGAGGATGGACCATTTACAACTAAAAAAAATAGAATAGTCTAGAAAAAAATCAAGGCGATGGTAAATTAATTTAATTTGCTTATTCAAAATTAACATTCCAGCGTTATTATTACTCGAAATCAATGTTCTCGGTGGCCTTGGAAAGTTTTTTTTTTGTTTTCAATGTAAATTTTAATCGAACAAAATTTTTGGTTTGGATTGTATGGGTCATGCATCCTCGACTGATGGGATGCAGCGGCGAGGAGAGGGGGTTGCCCCCCTAACGATCGATAGTCGCGTGACGCGTATCGTATGTCTTGTTATGATCGATTTCGGGCCAGTACTACTTATATTTGACTACCGTGTCTCGCCTATCAAACTGTGCGCAACGGAGTAGTTGCGTGGGTCTAACTGACCCCCCCTCATCTCTCCAACTTACATATTGGCTCATAGAAAGTCCGGGGCTGTCTAACCCGTCAATTCCTTTCATCCTGATTTTTTTTTCATCACTGTCGTAACAAAAATCAGAGCACCGAAAAAAAATCAAGCCCTTCTTTTACAATACAATAATTATCATCATTATCATCAATAATAACAATGATTCCGTGCAGCTATTCATTTTTTTCTGCTTTGGCGAAAAAGAAGTTGCGCTAACTATTTTATTAAAAAATAGCTAAGGCGAAAGCTGAATCTGTATCATTTGTTTATCATGTTTATCTTTGTTTCGTCCTTGCAATCGATTCGGCTTTACCTTTCACTCTCCCGCGGCTGCACCCCATTGTGTGTCTGTGTAACCGTGTGCAATCGCTTGCGAATAAGGAAAACACTGAAACCCGAGGAAAATGAAGAAATCATGAGCTACACGTGCCAAGAGGTACGGAACAGATTCAACGATTGACACAATCGCGTGCGTGTATATCGGAAAGTACGAGAAGGAAGAGCAAAAAAAGAGAAGAAAAAGAAACGATGGTCATCGCTTTATATCATCATTTCGCCCTACAAAACGGTATGATACGCTGTTTGCCGACGATTGTGCATCGTTCATGCTATCACGCGGCTGACTATCGCGCAGTTTTCCATCACCGTCGAGTCCATTCACTGCCGGACTCGCGACAGTGTACACGCTGTTTTTGTATCCCGTGTAGCCGTTACTACTAGTAGTAGCGGTGGCGGCAGCGGCTGCGGCACCGGTGCCGGTGGTTCGTGTTTCACGTTGCAATTCTATCGACTTACCGTGAGACACGTATTACAGTGGCAGGCTTTAGATAGATATAAAGACAGCGGGTCGCTTGCAGTATGCACACAAGCGGACCTTACGTACATTGGTAACGTGTGCCTAAAAAATATTACTACATTGTGTAACAGTTCAACAATGAATCGTATAATAAATCAACTATAAATTTTATAAGAAATTGTACTGCTAACATGAGACAAAAATCATCAGATGTGAATAAGATTTTCATTAAGTTTCATATATTTAAAAAAATTATATTTATTTCAAAATACTTGGAGCCAGCTTTGCGCCAAAAGCGTTTGATTTTTATTAATGGTCCCATTGAGAATTAAGAAAAGATTAGGAGGATTAAGATTAGGAGTTTGGAAAAAAAAATCTATTTTCGACCAGCGACAAGATAAGCTGTTGAGACGCAATCGTTTATGCATATTTATATTGAACAGATGTGCCGGATATATAACGCCGGCTCAAGCAGTCAAGTAGTAGCGGCCACTAACTGGTCAGACGATCCCTACTCATTTAATTCGCCTCGAGAGTCGATCGATGCGTCAATCAAGCGGCACGCCGGTGCGCGAGCATTCGTATATTTCTCGCACAGTCACTTATAGTCGGTTCATTCAGCGTAACCGCGAGAGCGGGCCGAGGGTGACGGGTGACAGGTAAACGCCGCCGGTCCCTCCGACGCTGCGACCGCCTTGGCGAGAGGTGGGCTCGATATATCGATGCGCTTTTTCTTTTCTTTCCTCCCGGTCGGTATTATTATTTCATCGAAGCACACAGGGTTAGCCTCTTGATTGCGACCGGTCGAGACTGCGCTGTTGTCGTTTTGTCGATTTTTTTTTCTCGTCGCGTCGACGACGAAAAATACAAATCCTCGCGAGATCCAAAGGAGGAAAATTGGCCGACGCGGTATTACAGAGGCCAGACGGAGATTGCCTACGCTCACTGCGCAGGCTCTGTCAAACGGAAAAGAGACGAAAAAAGAAAAAGAAGAAGACACAGAGGGGGGGCGCCACAGTCGTGCGACAGTGAACGACGAAAACGGCGAAAAATCGAACTGAAAAAATGTAGCTCACCGATTTTCCGCGCAAAAAGTCGTAAATTATCATTTTTTCTCTCCCCCCCCCCCCCCCCCCCCTCCCTCTCCGTGTGCCGAACTATCGAGGACGAAGACGCGCAATTTGTCAGGATGAAATCCACGTGCCGCAATTATCGTAGCAGATAGGACGAAGCTATTGTCCGAGGCGTTAGCCTTGGAAAGTTCTGCCGCGACTGTACGAGACAAACGATCTGTAACCCACGGCGACGAGATTGAAGAAGGGACTCGCGCGCTCGTGAATTGATATCCGGAGAACAGTGGCGACGCGCAACGATACGTAACCACTCCTCCCTCCACTCTCGTCACACCTCTCACTCTTCTCAAGTCGTAACTGCGTCGCGGCACCGCGCGAGACGCGCTATTGCAATTAAATTTTACGCAATAGCCATGCGCATCTAGACGGTGATATTTGAATACGAGTCTCGTCGGCGCGTACATAGTCGAATTTATGTACTTCGGGCGAAAACTCGCGCGACGTTCGATCGGCTTGTGAGCTCGTGGCGACGGGGGAACCGGGACGTTTACGAGGATTTTCCGAAGCGCGAGAAGGCAAAAGGCGACTGTAGGCAACGAGAAACAGGGGCGAAACTTACAGGTCAAGGTTCCATGACCCAGCCTCCCGCCCCCCCTCGTCGCTTCCTTTCGAAGGGGATGGCGGTATATATATAGATCGATTCTTCTATCTCGATATTTATCAGAATCAGAGAACTCGTCGCAATTCCCACACATTCCAGGAATCTCGCTCCACTCCCCCCCCCCCCCCCCCTCCTCGGCTGCTTCGAGACCCAGGACTCGGTTACGTCGAACTGTCGCCACTTAAGGGTGATGTGCCTATACCGAACGAGCGAGAGAGGGACAGAAACGCGCAGCGCACGTCGTCTTCAGGATCCCCGCTCTCGACTCAGTGGTCTCTGCGGTTTCGAAAACCGAGAGGGTCTCACGAAATTGCCAGTGGCAAACTTTCCGATTCGCACTCACGACGCTCGCCCGGCCCCGTTAATCCCTTCTCGCTTCTCGTACCGCGGTGGAAAGAAAGGCATGCACTCTACTTGAGGTTTTGCTTCTATCGCGACGAATTTTTACATCCTTGGCTCTTCTTTTTTTGCTGCAGTGGCAGAAAGAGAAGTCCTGTCCGGTTGCCGTCGCGTGACGTGTTTATGTCAGTGGACAATCGTTATTATTTCATCGTAATGATCTAACTCTGTAAGAAAACAGAGTTTGTTAGGTCGGAAAACTGGTATCTTGCAGGAAATGTTTTTTTTAATAATACATAAAACATGATTAAACTACGTTGAAAGCGAAGAACGATGATTAGTGAACGTTTTTTCTTCCTCTAACTCACTTTTAACCCACATAAGTAAGTTTAACAGAGGCCAATGCGTCAGATTACGAAATAAAAAGGGGTTACGTGCTTCTTACGATGTTGTTAATGATAAAACGAACATTTATTAGCCTAAAGATCGTCACTTAGTTGCCAAACGGCGTAAAAGCAATTTTTTAAAAACTGCTTAGTGATTTATCGATGTCTTGATGATTTTTCATTATTTTCAACGATTCATATTATCTCGAGTTCAGTCGTTAAATCCGTCAAGGGGCCGACGCGAGAATATGCACGCTTCTGTATTCAATTAAAACTCGTGATTTTATGCGTTGGGTTAATCGTCCGTAATTTCAAAGTCTCTTCCCGCACCGACGACAACGTTTCTGCGAATTTCATTGTGGCGCCGCGCTACCCTTGGCGGAAAGTAGAGGAGCCTCGAGTCGCGAATCTCCCCCCTCCCCCCTCACCGCCCCGAGAAGTTCTCTCCTTGGCTACCGCGAATCTTTATCTCGACAGGACTGGCCGTTCGCTACTACCACTGCGCGCGGTGTGTTCTTAAATGGACGACTTGGCGAGAAGCCGCCCGGGGCTTGTGCTTGCGAACCTTACGCGAAATTTACGATACGCGCACGATCGTGTCTCGTCGATTACGAGGAGTTACCGTGTCCTTTTCTCTCTCTCTCTCTCTCACACTTTTTCACCCAACCCCGCCTCATTTTCATTCCGCGATTTTCGGAAACCCTCAGTCACCGCTGATGATACAAACCGCAGTCCCTCAACCTCACAGCCCAAGAATTACCATTAAGCATTTGGATCAACAAATTACAAAAATGACGCACAAAATAAAAAATTCTCCCGAATTCGAAAGACGCATTTTCGTACCGACGAGATCGAGCAGTTTCCGACACATTAGGAAAGTTGAAAAGAAAAAATAATTCCAAACTATTTGGAGGATGATGGACGCGGGTTGAAAATCTCGACGTAATGGATTTAATATGTACGACAAACGCGGATGGCGCGTATACGCGCGAGGCAAAGATTGCCCCGGCTGTGAGAAAAAAATGTCCTTCGGAGTTAGGGGATGGAGTGGATGGTCGAAAGGGGTTTGAGAGGCGTCTTCTCGGGGGGGGGGGAGGGTTTACGAGAAAAAGCAAGGCTACGACGACGACGACGACGACGACGTCGACGATAGGATCACTTTCTTTGTAGCAAATTCGCGTTTTGGGCTTGGATATTTGGCATTATTATGATATAGGATACGCCATTTGCCTCGCGCCACCCCCATCCCCCGAGGGTTTCCGGTGCCTAGCCTCGAACTCTCCTTCGACCTCCCCGCGTCCCCTACCCCGTTCCCCGCTCGCAGGAGGCCGTACACTAAGCCAAGTTTCTTACAGTTACACAGTCAACGGTACGTAAATCTCCGTGGATGCCGGGACGTGAGCCTGTCCACCGCGATATTCCGCACCCCCCCCCCCCCCCCCCACTCCGACCTCCAAGTCCTCTTGAGATTTTCTCGTCTCGTTCCAGGGAGCTTAAGTGCAGCGAGACACGACGCGTCTCCACTGCGTCGGACTGCCCCCCCCCCCCCTCTCACTCCCCTCCAACCCCGCCCCTTATCCTCGACCCCGTGTTTCTATTTTTTCCATCCCCTCTGTATTTTGCTTGTTTCGTCATGTGTTTAGGCGACGAAAGCTGGATAATCGCCTAGGGAATTACTTTTTGTCAAATGAAATATGAATGTTCCGAATGATATTTAATGGTTTATTTTTTTAGACCACTCGAGGGAATCCCTCGAGGGGATGAAAAGTCGCGCGGGTGTTGCAAGCGTCGGAACTGCGCGATTAAATTTTCCGCGGGGTCTCTATCGCTCGACCGCGAGTGCCAATCGCACTCGCGGTGGCTCGCTCGGTGTATCGCGTCACCTTAAATAATGTGCCGGCGAGATAACGTAAGAGATTGCCATTCGGAAATGGGACGACTAATCACACTGCTGGCCGGCGGCACACGTCGTAACGTGAGCCGCCGACAATCGTGCTATACATGTCTTATCCCGCCCCTTCTCTCTCTCCCATTCCACGGATTTCATTATTTCGATTAGGCGAGAGGGAAATATATTCTTCCGGGTGAGTGAGCATCTCGATGACCAGCACAACTCGCCGGGCATTTGCGTTCCAGGAAATGTCCACCGTGTGTCTAATTTCTCTTCACCCCCTCCCCCTCCGCCCCTTCGGCCTCGGTCGTACGCAGTTACCGTTATTTCTTGCGGGTATTTTACTTTTATGAAGATTTCTCGGCTGATCTCGACCCTCTTAATCCCTTAATTGCTCCCTTTCAGTCGAACGACCGTTCAATTGTCGCGCACGAAGTCTTGAATTACCGATGTGGGCGAGGCTCCAGAGTCAAGAGCGCATAAATCCACGTGGTTACGAGGAGATGATGGGTTAGGAACGGATAACCTCAAACGGGAACTCAATGGCGCCGTAAATTCCGCGTACAGTTGGCAAATTTCACGACGTTCATTCGTTCCGCACGCTCGCCGTTGACTTTGGCTTCACCGCGATCGAATTTGCTTCTCAAAAATGTATGCAAAGTCGCGAGGTGAACCGCATACTTCGTAGGTCTAATCAAAATGGCCGCCAATACGCACAACGGCGTCGACCGATTGCCTCTTTAGCCTCCAACTTAAATACAACAACGATGCCAAGTGGATCGCGCGATAATCTACTTGCTTTCGAGGAGCCGATAGGTTAGGAAATAATAACCTCAAATGGGAACTCAATGGCACTATAAATTTCGCGAATAGTTGGCACATTTCGCAACGTTCACGCGCCCTCTATTTTCTCCGTCGTCACTTGCCGCTCCACGATGACATTTGCTTCGTAAAACTGCATCCAAAGTGGCGAGATGGGACACGTTGCCGGTGTTTCTGATAAAAAATGGCCGCTGATACACAACAACGAATCGATGAAACCACTCCAGAACCCATCCTACAAAACCAATGAACGTGATAAATCTATTTAACCTCAAAGATCTCATTTCTCGCAATCACTCGCGTGTTTACCGAAAATGAATCGACGAAGGGTAACGATGCTTCTCCTTCTTTACTTGATGTTCTTGTGTGTCGCGTGTGCATGTGCATCGCGACTGCGGTTCGCTTTCCGGCCGCTCGGCAAAGAATCCGTAATCGATCGGCAATAAAAAAACAGTGTAGTATAGTTGAACGATCGCTCGCGTCCTTGATAATCGGCTGGGTTAAGTAGGACGTCGGTGGGAAGGCGAGGAGGGGGTAGGTCGGCGGGGGGGGGGGGGGGGGGGGAAGATAAATGCTGAGCCAGGGTAAGGGAAGGTTTCGTCGAACGGTCGTATAATGCAATTCGGTAATATACAACGCATTCTATACATACCGCGAAGGCGCGCGTGGGCCATGTGCGATATCTCCGCTTCTGCATTAACATACATATTACGGCCGATGCAACTATAGAGTGCATTTTTCCATCTATGCATCGCGCATATGGCTTGCAATGCATCAACTGCCTATAACATTCGAACCTTGGCCGTGCTAATAGGCTGATATTCGCTCGATAGCTTTCGCTATCGCTCCCTCTCTCCCTCTCTCTCTGTCCCCCCTCCCGCGACGCCACGCGCCCCGGCGGCGCGCGCGACGCACGGTTCCCGATGCCGCACACGCTTTTCTCATCCCTCTCTTTACACTTCTTTCACACTCGCAGCCCCCTCATTTACACCCCGAGCCGCGCTGTTAAGCCTGCGACGCTTCAACGATTCTCTGAGAGCGCTCGCGACCCGCCAGTCGCGTCACGTGATCTCCAGTACCGACATAACCTGCGATTAATTAACGGACGCTGAGGCGACGCATTGTAACGCGTAGACCTGTGTGAATTTTCACACCGAACCTTCGAATACGGGCTGGAATTTTGTTTTCTTTATTTTCGATCCGTGATTCGAAATCCGGACGTAAAATGGCGTCCGCTGCGAAAATGGCCGCGCCGCGAATAAAATTGATTTCAAGCTGATTTAGCCCTCGCCAGGTAAAAACTTAAAAGCGAAGTGGCGGACACAAAGTATCCCGACAGTGTTAGAGCCGTGGCATGAATTTTTTTTCTTTTTCGTCTCGTGTCAGGAGAATGTAAAACATATTTTTCGTTCAACAAGATGGCGGCACAGGGAAGTGAAGTTCTCCAGGGTCAGATCGCTTGTGCGTTAAGCTTTTTATCCGTGAAATTCGGGGAGCTTTCTCGGTCATCGGTAATAGCGAGATAGAGGAGGATGCGGGGTTGAATTGGGAGAAGGAACGAGAGAGACAGAGAGAAAGAGTAGAACACGACTGTATATCCGGTGGAACGCGGCGAGACAGAGAAAAGAGGAGTCGCAGCAGCAGCGTAGCTAGCGGCAGAGCGACGTTCTCCTTTCGGTGTGTGGTTGTCGTGTCGCATTGCGGCGCAACCGGCAAATGGTACCCCAATGCCTTTCAGCGTACCCGAAAAATGACTCCTACTGTTTGTCCCTTTCTATCTCATCGTTTCATGCCACTGATTTGATACATTTTCTTCACACGTAGACTGTTATCGAAAAAGATTTGAGTAGAAATTTCACGCAGATTTCGCCCAGCCGTTCAAATTTTATGGCATTTTGAATTTTTCGAAAAATCTCCTTGCAAAGCTATAAAATCAAGAGAAACCATTTGCAGTTTCACTTTTTTATTATCTATGGAATAATCCCAATTTTCATACATTTTAACGCTTCAACGTCACAAAAAATTTAATTTCTTCGTACTTCCCGCGCTTTTTTTTGGGTTTCCGAGTAACGAGACTGCCAAGAATGGTAATAGGGCTGACACGTGTCCCTCAAAATCACTTAACTGGGTCAGATTTTCGTCAAGAGCGCGTGAGTTGGGAGAGAAATGGAGAAGGAGAAAAAGTAGAATATTAAAGATATAACCGTAAATTCGAGCACTACTCGTGATATTACCGGATACTCCCGGTCTTCTTTTACTTTATATTCTTCTCCTTGTTGCTCGGAACCGCAATGGCCTTTTTGGCTTTCCTCGTTTCGTTGGCCAGGCGAAAAAAAATTGTTTTCTCTTTTTTTTTTCTCTCTTTGTTTCTCCGGTCTTACCACAGTACAATCCTATTTATTCAGCGCTTAAGGAGACTTTCGCGAACTCGTTTGAATATCTCTCCGGGACGAACGTGCCTCGATCCGCCGCAGCGACGATTCTTAGCTTATCTTGGCCACAGTGGTTACGGCCGTTATTGGTCGGACTGAGAGGTCGCCCATCGCGCGCACCCACATTTCCCTCAGCCTCGCTAGCAGCGGTTAAGCTTGTGTGCGACAGGACTCGCCTCCGTCTCGACCACGTCCGCCCGAAGGACCAATTGATGTCTTTTGTCAAAATCCTCGTGAATTGATTTACGAAACGAAAAAGGTCTAACCAGAAAAAAACATCATCTCTTCATTTATTTTAATTGATAAAAATCCATGAATTCGTGTAATCAAAAATGAATCCTCTATATAAAAAAAATCCAATCATCTCAAACTCTTGGTAACATGCGCAGCATCCTTGAGAGCATAAACAAATAGCCGGATGTGTCCCAAGTCGCCGCTTTTTAGACGCGATTTAAAAAAAATGTCTCGACGATTCCGTGCAGATTCCCAGACTTGAACTGCACGCACTGATCGTAAAGTTAACGCCTAAGTAGAAAAGGTTGCGCACAGCCAGACCGAGAAAAATACCGATTTCTCGTCGCTCGTTGATTCGTCACGCATTCACGGTGTAAACTCAACGGTGAATTAATATTCGCGGTACGCAGAAACGGCGGGCGTACCGTTTTGTTATCTCGGTTTCTTGGTTTTATATCTGGCCTCGGCCAGTGGCAGTGGCTAAGGTGGTTGGTTAGTGGTAGTGCGCGAAGTGGGTACAACCAGGAGAGTGGCAGTCGAGCAAGCTGGCTGGCAGGCCAGGCTGACTGGCTGGCTGGCTGACTGGCTGGCCGACTGGCTGGCTTGCTGGCTGGCTGCTTGGCTGGCTGGCTGGCTGGCTGGCTGGCTGGCTGGCTGGCTGGATGGCTGGATGGCTGGCTGGCTGGCTGGCTGGCTGGCTGGATGGCTGGCTGGCTCGCTCGCTGGCTCGGGTTAGGTCGACGAGCGCGAGAGAGCGAGACGCCCGGGAGGCGCGAGGGCGCGAGAGAGCCCGAGGCAAGCCCAACGGGCAGTGGGAGGGTCGAGAGGCAAAGGCGGAAGGCAGACGGGCGGCAGACGCCCCATGCTTACCACCCCCTTGCCCTCCCCTACTTTCATCCCTCGGGCTTCTACCGTCGGCGCGTCCGTGACTCACCAAACCGTTATGGGATGAAGTCCGCCCTCCTTACCATGTTTTCCGTCTCCCTCGCGCTCTCTTCTCTCCACCATGCTTCACGTTCTCTGCGTGCACGTTATATATACTCCTATCCTATAAAGGCATTTCCCTCGTTTTCTTTTTTCTTTTTTTCATCTTTTTTTTTTGCACGCGTTACTCGCGCCGTTGAGAGCCTATTTTGTTGACGCCCGATTTAACCACTGGTGGATTTAATTTCAGTTATTGGTGTTCTTGGTATTTTTCGGGAAGAGACATCTTTGGAAATGAGCGTTATTTTTGTATTCATCAAATTTGTTCGTTTTGGTAAATAAAATATTACTGTTCGGTTTTATGTAA
The DNA here is from genome assembly GCA_964034905.1 of Itoplectis maculator. NCBI lineage: Eukaryota > Metazoa > Arthropoda > Insecta > Hymenoptera > Ichneumonidae > Itoplectis > Itoplectis maculator. The sequence goes on along the minus strand of OZ035852.1, from coordinate 9,202,645 downwards.
TTTAATTTGCAATTTTTTAAATATATCTCACCTATCAGCTAATATTATTTGAGTAACGATAAAATGTACGTATACAAATGTATGTGATAAAATATTTAAGTGGCATTTCTTTTCTCTAGTAGCGGAGTCATCGACGGAATTGTCTAATTTTCTTTTTGAATTAATTTTCTTTACGCAGACCCCTTAAATTTTTGTGGAGTCGGTAACTTTCGTTTTTTTTTCTCTTTTTCTTTATTTCAAGAAGACTCGACGTACGAATTCTCGTCGTAATTCCGAAGTGCAAGTGTCCAGAAAATATATACGCGTTGAGAATTCTTGGGGAGGTTAAGCGCGGTGGGGCGGAGAGGCCGCGACGGGGGATGAGTTTTATACTTGTAAGCGGAGCGACGCTGCGAATTGTCGTCGTCGTCGTCGCCGTCGTCGTTGTCGTCGTCGCCGTCGTCGTGGTCGTGGTCGTGGTCGTCGTCGTCGTTGTCGTCGTTGTCGTCGTCGTCGTCGTCGACGTGAAGTGGTATTTTACGATCCGGTGTATAGCCACACGCCAGTTGCGGCACACATACCCAGTAATGGTGATTTTCTCGCTGCTGCCGCGTCCGGAGCCAGCGGAGCAGCGCCCGCGCCGAGGACGCAACTTTGTGACGAAAAATCTCGCCTTGCGCCGCGAGCGGCTCCGCAGTAAAAATATTATTCGACGACGAATGTGTCAAGTTTTATGGGAGACTAGAGAGCATTCTGAATGTACTTCGTATGTCGACGAAATAATTCATCGCATTTTTTGCTCGGAATTAATTTATAAAAGTAAATGGATTCGATTGTATGTATGAGCAAGATGAACTTACGTTTCTTGCTATTTGCTGAAATGTTATGAACTATATCAGTCGTGTAACTGAAATATTGCATCGACAATAGAAATAAATAAATAAGTAAATAAATAAATAAACAAATAGTCGACCTTTGAGAAAAATCGATTGTCCTCAAGGTATGCTCACGGCGTGGAATGAACAACAGATAGGAGAATATAATTCATCGAACGACTGTAATACAATGCTCAACTGTCCGGTGTCTGTTGAACGAGGGAGAGCACGAGAGTCGACGTTGGTAGCGCGAAGAGCGTAATAATGGCGCTGGAGTTGGGTGGTAGCTCGTATAAAACGACGACATAGTAGTGGCTGGTAGACTGGCGAGATACCGGTGCAGGGGTAGACGTGGAACGGGGGCCGGGGAAGGGGAGGGGGCGGCTTTGTAGAGGCATCGGCAGGGAAGGGCGAGGAGCGAGTAAACTCGCTCGGCTCTGCAGATTTATAGGGATGAAGAGGACACACGAAGCACACGAGAGGACACAGCGGAGAGTCTACTCGCCAGTACTCTGAGTCGATAAGCAATGTCCGACGACGCATTAGGCATCGTCCACACATGTGATGTCATAAACCACTGCACGGTCTTCGCGCAAGACTTTGCCGCAATTGTTTCGCGATGTCTTCGTGCGAATTGGCATCGCTTTTTGTCAGGTGAAAACAGTTTGAACGGGTTTTAGACTACTTTTTCTCAATTCGGACCGGTGAAAACCAGTTCGAATGAGTTTCCGACCGTTAAAAAGTGATTCGGACAAACTCGTATCGATTCGGACTGACTCAAACTGTACTGGAACCGCCCCGAACTAGTTCGAGCAAAATTACCGATTCGCGTCAATTTGTACCACTTGCATTTTTCTCAGACAACTTCGAACTAGTCCGCATTCTCACAAAGACGATTTATCTCTGTATTTCAGGCTGCACGCTCAACGGCCAACCGCTCTTGGAATTTCCGCGTTCGAGCGTCGATCCGGCCCTCGAACCGCTGAGAATAAAAAAGGCGACCCTCTGGGCGAGGGTCGAACTCCGGCACTCGCACCATTATCAGCATCACCGGCGAAGCCCGGGCAATCAGCGAAACATAACGCTCTGGGTGTTCAGGGTCAGGTGCGGCAACGTGACACACTTGCGGGGCAAGGTAAGCCGGAAACGAACTCGAATATCCAGGTGTACGAAAACATAGCCTACAATTCACGCGTCATTGTTGTCTCCTGTGCTCTTCGACGACCTCAGGAACTCGGCCAACACCTCGACATGGTGACCTCACTGAGCGTGAACGTCAATCAATTGGGCTGGCAAAAGTTTGATGTGACAAAGGTGGTGAGCAACTGGTACAGTGGCCACGAAAGCAGCCTGACCGGCCACGAGAAACTCACGCTACTCGTCGACTGCACTGGCTGTGGAAGTCACGTGCACGTCTCCACGTTCGGCGTTCAGGTGCCAAACGTCGTCGAGGCCTCGGTGAACGCGAAAGGTGAGCTTCACAAAATGCCTGCCGCATGTGCCTTAGCTGATTGTGATTTGAGGTTACAGCGTATACGTTAATTTCTTTGTTGTTTTTTTCTCAGGGGAACAAGATCCCGATAGACCATTTTTGGTCGTTCGTACGGATCCAGCGGCTGTGAAGCGTGTGAGACGACGAGCCATCGAGTGCAGCGGGGCCGTGAAGGGTCAGTGCTGCAAGCAGAGATTTTACGTGAGCTTCTCGCAGCTCGGATGGGACGATTGGATAATCGCGCCTCAAGGGTGAGCCATGTTGTTGTTGTTATGTTCAATCCGCACGCGCGTCCGTTCAGCGGCATTTTTAAGAACCGGCGGGCGTCCATTTTGTCGAATCTCGAGTCAGCAGCCATTTCGTCGATCACAATGATTCGATCCCATTTTATTTTGTCGCGCCGAGACTGACCGGCCATTTTGTCTCACGTCTGTTCCCAGATACTACGCGAATTACTGCAGAGGCGATTGCGCGGCGCGTCACCGTACGCCCGACACGTTCCTCAACTACTACACCCACGTGATCGAAGAGTTCCGGAAGATGGATAGACTCGCGGGAATGCAGCCGTGCTGCGCGCCGGTGAAATTCTCGCCCATGTCGTTAATTTACTACGGACCGGACTCGAACATCATCAAGCGGGATCTGCCAAAAATGGTGGTCGACGAGTGCGGCTGTCCCTAGATTAATTTGCATCGTATATGCGCGTGAATATTCCACGGAAGAAAAAACAAAAAAAAAAAGTGAAACGACAAAAAAGAACAGAACAAGTAACAATGACGGACATTGGAGATGAAATCTCCCTCTCTCTGTGCGGGGTTTGTCGCACGAGTATGCGACGCGGGCCCGCGTGGTGGCGCAACCATCTTCTAACTTCTTCATCTTCTTCTTCTACTTCTTCTAACTTCTTCTTCTTCTTCGACTTCTTCGACTTCTCATTATGCTTATTCTTATGGTTCTTCTTCTTCTCAGACTGCTCGTGAGCGCCCAGATGGCGCACGGGTCGGCATCGTCGGTCTCCTGGTTCCCCGAACGTCCTCACAGGCATGCGAATGAGACGAAAAAAAAAAAAAAATTTTTTTTAAATCTATTTGAAATCTGACTAGGAAATTTTTCTCGTCGGCCAATTTCGACGACTGCATTGTAGGTAATTGAGCACGTCGATCGCGGTGCCGTTCGCGGACGAACCGGGAACCGCGATCGCCTCCCCGAAGAGAAAAGAAGGAAAAAAAATAAATTTAACGTAAACAAAAACATTAGCTAGGATAATAAAATTTTTCGATCGTAACGAAAATAAAAAAAAAAAGCTTAGGGAACCAAAAAGGACTTAAGAGAAATGAGGAGAAAACATGAGAGACAAGCAAACACATGAAAAATGTCTAAAAATGAGACGAACACGCCGTCCGCGTTAAAGCGTTTCGCTTCTCCGTCGGCGAACGACGGAGAAGGCGACGATTGAAGAAACACGATGAAAGTAAGTGAGCTTAGAAACTTTTGTTTACCTCCCCTGAATGAGTTGCGACAATTTTTGGAAAAAATAAAAAGTGACTTCACGAGTATAGGTAATAATGTATATACGTGATATATTCCACGAATAATTATATGTATATATACATATAAATGAAAAAAGTATATATATATATACATGAAGAATGAAAAACAATAAACAAAAGGATTATAACAACAAGTTACGACATTAATTAACGGTTGAAAAGATGCCGTGTAAAACGACGAAGAGAGAGGGATAAAAGAGAGAAAAACAAACCAGAACACTCAATCTAATTGCCTTGTTTTTTATGCAAAAACGTGCGAAAGTATCGGAAAATTTACGATATAAAAGAAGCGAGCGATCGAGTGTGTGGCCAGTATATGTAATACAATATTTAAAACTATAGTCATGAATATATATATATACAGTATATATATAGACCATTTTTTCCGCGTCTATGTGTATATATTATATACATGTATATGCATCGGTTAGCGGGAGCGAGAGTGAGAAATTTGACAAATTTACTATGGCCACCCGGAGAAAATAATTAAGAGTTCAAAGGCTAAGAGAACGAATAAAAAAGAAATAAATATAAAAAAATATATATATATCTAAATTACACTTATTAATATTACTATAAAAAAATTAATAAAGGGGGAAAGGGGTGGGAGCTTCGAAAAATAATAATACTGAATAAATAATTAACGAATAACAATTAATAAACAATAATAATAATTAACGGTAAAAAAAGAAGCGTGCGCGCGGGGAGGGTACAAGGTAAGTTTTGAAAATTTTACAAGCATGTTGATTTAAACGCGACATCTCAAACGAGTCTGTACTATAATCTTAGGGGCATTCCGTAAGTTAGTTAACTTATACGGATGCATAGACATATATATAAATAGAGAAATGTGCAATGCGCACATACTTGTATGTGTATATGTGTATGCGTCGAATTAATAAAGAAAAAATTTAAGACAAATTGACTTTTGGAGGGCAAACAATAATAACAACAAAAAAAACAACCGTATGGACTTAATTACGTGACAATAATAGGGGAATGGCGAGACAAAAGAGAAAAAGCGAGAGAGAGAGAAAGAAAAAAAGATAAGAAAGGGAGACGGAACGATCGGTTGTAAATATAGCGATTCTTTCTAATTGGGGTTGGGAAGGGTGAGATTTTTTTCGTTCCGGGTGTTTGGACATTTTTCTACGACCTACTCGACTCTCGCGCGGGCAAACTCGCGCGCGATTCTCTCCCGTCACTTGTGAGAAAATTGGATTCTTTCTCGTAAATAAAAAAAATGAAGAAAAAGAAAAAATCTTAAACACGAGAGTGCGAACGTGATTTTAAAGGTATATTCAATTTTGTGGGGAAATTTTTTCGCAACCCACGCCGCCTTACTGGGCCTTACTAAGGTTATTATCGCATTAACGAAAAAAAAAGAAAAGAAAAACGTAAACGAAAAAAAAAAAAAATACACTAAATTTAACTAACTAATCGTATTATTAAATAAACACGAGGCCATTGAGAGGGAAGGGAAGTGAAAAGAAGAATTAAATAAAATAATATTTACGCTACTCGAATATCCCAACGAATTAAAGGTAATTAACATGAAGCGAAACAATGGAAAAAATGAAAAATAACAAAACGATTTCAAGTAATAAATAGTAATAATGTGGTCTATTGCACTATCATTTGCGGTTGCGAGTGAGCGAATGCGTGTGATTGCCGTTTTGTTAGACAATTTTTAGGGCCAGGTTGCATCGATTTTTTATACACGAATTTACCGCGTATATAAATATCAATATTTTTGGGTTTTCTAGTCTTTTAGGAAATTTAATTGCGCTATAATACTTTTAGACGTCCGAGGCGCCGCCTGGCGGTGGCGTTCTCGAACGTCGGATCACGTGTTTTTTCGGAGTTAGTCTAATGCTCGTTTCTGAAGTATCACCTTGTGATCGAGCTTCTCACGTTTTAAGTCCTCGTCAACTTGAGACTGTAGCGTAATTCTAGGGTAGTTCCTTTTTTATTTAAATTATTCTTCAATCACGCGAAAAAGAGAAAGTTCAAGTGGGACGTGAATGAACTAAAATCGATAAAATTCAATACGAGCCAGCATAGCCGATCAGTTGTGTACCGTCTTCTTTCCTTAGTTCCATTAACTGTTAGTCCAATTAAGCGGGTGTCTTCCAATTTTCCGAAAAAGTATGTTACGTCGTTGGGACAAAACTTTTTTTTTACCTGTATCCAATTCGTGAGTTTTTTTTTATTATAAATACATGGATTAAAAATTGTTAAAAATAAATATTAATTATTCTATTTGATAAAAATATATTCTAAAAAAATGAAACGTGATTCTGTATCTGTGGGGAAGAAATCCGCCGGTGATTTACTCTATCCGGGAGTCCCTTTCTCGCTGGTCTGCGATTGTTTTCATCGAAAAGCTTCTTGGATTTTTTTTATCCTCTATAAAAGAAAAATTTCTCGAGTGCAGAATTTCGTCTCACACGTTGACACTCTGTTCCGCACCGCGCGTTGGCGGCCGTTGCGACTGCTAATTACCGCACGTATTATATTGGCGTCACGCGGTCGCGGTGCTGCTACCTCGACTCGACGACTTTAATTATTGAACCTCTCTTGCGACTACGAATAACCGAATGAAGAATAAAAAAAGATTCATCAAAAAATCACGTTGAACATAACGTGTGAAGAATTTTTTTCAAATACGTGAAACGTGGTTGGAGAGTAAAAAGTGGATAAAAATAAATAAAAACAAAAATAAAAATAAAAATAAATAAAACTATTGCGTCCAAAACAGAATAATAACAAACAAAAAAAAAGTTTAAATCGACTTTGCGCGTAATCTCTAGTTCTATCGCGGGTAAGGTCGACTGTATCGTCGTTAAGGATTTAAAAAAATTTCTTCTCGACATTGAGCATTAGAAGAAGGAGGAGGAGGAGGAGGAGTAGGAGTTGAAAGAGGTGCGGGGGAGGGGGACGAATAAACGATCGAAACGGACGACAAATGGGTCGATCTAATTTTTCGACGCAGTCAGGGAGGAGCAAAGAAAGAACGTAACGAATGAAAGTACCACGAAAAAAAATATATATAAAAATTAATAATAATAATAATAATGATAATATTAACAATAATAATAATAATTAACAAAAAACGACGAAGCCTTTACCAAGCTCAAGTTTACGAAGTAACACCGCCGTATTATATTGTATAAAAAAAATGATGATAATAAATAATATTAATAAAAAAACGTATTTAACGACGAATCGAGAAGAAATCCCTAACCCCCGCGAAACGTCGAAGGAATCACGTTTAAACAAAATAAAAAACACTATAAAAACGCGTATAAAAGACAAAAAAATACACTTTAAACACTCTAATTATTACGGGGGAGAAAAAAACGAACGTATTCACGCGGCTTTCGAGTAATATTCCACGGCTTTTGAAATGAAAAAACGAATAAAAAAAAAACAAATAACTGTGTGAGACAGGTATGAACGTCAACGGATAAGAGGCAACAAAAATGAGAAAAAGTAAGTCTCACACACACGAAGTAATCTCAAAAATACTTAATAAAAAAAATATAATTCTTAAGATTTGAAACGCGCTAAGGGAGTCAAGGGCCAAGCTAGATGGGGTGTCTGTAATTCGAGGGATGACCTGTATGTGTGTGTGTGCTGTGCGCGCGTGTGTGATGTGTGTCGAGATGTAACGTTTTTTTGTCGAGAAACCAGCCTCAGTGTGACACCCAAAATCCCTTTCCTCGAAAGCAATCGAAAATTCGCCAGTAGAGAATTTCTTTATGCTCTCAATTATATTAATTAATGAATTAGTTATTGTTCGATTGATTAATTAAATAACGAATTTACGAAAGAATAATGAAAAGAAATTTTTAAAAATTAGCAAAGGAATTTGTTGATTTAGTGATATTGATTAAATGGATTGTTCGTTAATTGCTGATTTATCAACAGCCTCGAAATTATCGTTATCATGTTGTCGATCGATGCTTCGAATTTTTCGGTAATTCGGTATTATGCGACTGTTAAACCGCGAGAAACCTTTACCAAGTTAAACAATGTGACGACAAATAAAATTTGTGACTATGGAAAAAAAAAGAAAACAAATACGAAAACAATACGACGAGGCAGCAGCGGATTTTGCGCGAGAGTTGTAATTTTTTGTAGCCAAGTATTTCAATAACGCAATTTCTTATACATATATCTATAAATATATGCGATAAATAAAGAGAGAAGAAAAAACAAAAACAAATAATGATTATCATTAAGTTCCACGACGATGGGTATCTTAAATCATGTTCCTCGAGGGTGACCACACAAAGTGCTGAAAAACAATTAAATACAAGCAAAAAATATCTGTACAATGCGAAGACACAGTGAAATGTAAACGACTGTAGAGCATAAATTGTATGCAACATATATTTCACATGCGCGGACGTAATGCGCTGGTCAAGTGTCTCGTGCCAATCTAGCGCGTCTGCGCAGATGTATCGCGCATGCCTTGCGTATACAGATCGAGAATCACGCAAAATCGTCGCAAAAAACGGAGTATGTTGACCGAAAGAACAACAAATAATTCAACGTGTCATCCACGAATTCAGCGACAAATCTTAGTCACCCTCAATCGAGAGATCAATCGCTGAGCGCGCGAAAAAAATAAAAAAAAGCATGAAATAAAATAAAAATTTGTTGCCATAAATACGCCGCTTGTGCATTGGATTGATCGATCTATATAGTATTATTAACCAATGTACATTTTGATTATTATTATTATTATTATTATTATTATCATTATTACAACTGTAACATCGGCAGTAGTGTTATATATTCATTTCGACGCGTACGTTATCATTACCGAGCATCGATCATCGATCATCATTAGCTATCGTCATCTCTTATCATAATATAAATATATTATACATACATATATATAAATATATAAAAATATATATATTTTACGTTAATCCTACGAACGGGGAGAGGGGGGTCTTTGGGTTCATAATGTAACATGTTCTCGCGAAAATATTATAATTTATATAAGGATGCAATTCCAAAATAAAAAAAACACACACACCCTGAACATTTTAGGCGTACTTTTTATTGACAACAAAAAACAATAATAATAATAATGATAATATTTTCAATTATTCAAACATTATTGCGTTTCAATATCAATCAACTCCAGAATTACGAAAAAAATTAATGAATATTACAAGAATTTTTAACAAGAATTTTCGGTGCTTTTTTATCATCTTACACTTTTGGCCGCGATACGTTTCGCAGGGTTAACAACCCCGCGTTGAACATCGTGATTCTACGCACTCACCGGGTTACATGTATATTTATATACATAAATACATAGTGTATATATATATATTACGTGTGTGCTTGGCATGTACGTTATGTGTATTGTAACGCGATAAGTCATATCGACCTATCTGCCTCCACCTCCGCCGCTCGGTCTCAGTTTCGTGAGGCGAACGATGCTGCCCGAGGAAATGTACGTGCATACATATATGTATACATATATAAATATAAACATATATATATATGTGTACATGTAGAGAGAGAGTGAGATTATAGCGTATATAATGGACTGCAGGGGATACGTATGCTCGGCAAGTTTGCGGCCCGTTGTGCTTTATAACGAATCGCCGTATCGACGGGCATTAATGCACCAACCTGTGTCCTGGGGTACATGGACTTTCGTATGTATAGCTCGCAGCTCCGCAACACCCTCTAAGCTTTTTTTGACCCGTGACATCTTTGAGTACTGATTTTTTAATTATTTAGGGCCGACTGTAAAGCTGCTCTACACGGTCTATTATATTTCCCTGCACGCTTTGGGGTCGAATTATATTAAAAAATATGTCAGTTTTTTCTTCAAGAGTCCTCTAAGATTTTTTTCTTCAAATTTGCCTCGATAACATAGCTGATTAATTTTTATTGATAAAATACAAAAAAATGTTGAGAAAATAAATTGATAAAGTGAGAAATTACTGTGCCGTAAGTACAACAATAAAGTTGAACGTCGTAAAAAATTTAAGTTGGCTGTCGATGAATTAGGGTCGTGCAAGTCATGGTTAAAGTTATTAATTTTATTCCGCTTGTGAGTGTCAAGTTAAACCAGCCAATCTACGGCAGCATTTAGCGGCGACGGCAGCATTGGCAGAGGCGACGGCAACGACGGCGGCGACAGCGGCGGAAGCAGTAACAGCAGCAGCAGCGGCAGCACGTGCCCGGGTTCGAGGACGCCGGGGGGCGTTTGTACCCCGTTCATGTGCGCTGGTTACTTATTCGTGAGCCACGTTTCCGAGTCGTACGGAACTTTCAAGGTGCCGCATTATAGGTGCATCGTCGGCATGCAACGACACAGCTGTGAAATATAGGTCGTCCCCAGTTGCACCCGGCATACATACTGCAACGAAGTCATACACAGCACCAAAGTACATTGTACATCGTCATTATTGAATTGTGCAATTTTCGTGGCTTCGCGCAGGCCTCCGAGGCGCGAGAGGAAACGATTTTCGCGCGCAATTTACACCCAAGGACGCGATAAACACGAGAGCAAGCACCGTTCAAGCGTAGAGCCACACGTTTCCGACAATCGATGCAAAGAGAATTGCATAACATTTTTCGTAGAATAATATTTCCAACATTTCGCACTTGAATGGCCTAGCGATATTGGAGAAACTTTTTCGGGAGATAGGAACGTGATATTTGGGAAATTCAACCATTTGTTTTTTACCTTGTAAGCCTGAAAACACAATTAATTGACGAATAGGTGACTTCGCGCATTCAAACGGGAAGAATTTTCGCGCCAAAGCTTCAGGCAGCCGCCGCGCGCATAGCGTCGCCCCGACCGGCTCGTCGATCGCAGCGCCACCTGGACGGCCGGTCACCGTCGTCCGCCCGGACGATGACATTTGAAACTCGTGTGAAACAAACATGTCGTACCTGAGCAAGAACGACGCGTACTCTCCGGCGCCTTTTTGGCAAAATGGACCGGCACCCGGTGCGATATACAACTTTCCGGGCCCGAGCGCCGGACTCTCCGGTGGCTTTCAGCGATCTCAGTAAGCGAAACCTCTTTTATATTACTAATCATAACCTTGACGCATCTTTCGTCGACTCGTTTTGCATGACACGAAGAATTCCTCAGCGGCGACGAAGAAAATGGTCAAACGCCCGTATATCTCTCTCCGCGAATTCCTGTCTTTCCCGATTTTACTGTTTGCCATTTTTCTGCCCGTAAACAACGCGAATTTCGGGAAAATTGCGAGAGTCGGACCCGAGGGTGAACATAACCTCGAACAGAAAAATCGCAAATCATTTTGACGCGGTATTTTTGGTTGCCCGCGACGGAAACGGTGGACTTTGCGGTAATTCAGCAAATTTTCAGATCCCCCATGACCACCGGTACCTCTGTGGTTGGAGTACAGTTCAAAGATGGTGTAGTCATCGCTGCTGATATTCTTGCTTCATACGGCTCGCTCGCCAGATACAGAAGCTGTGAGCGTATTATGAAAGTCAACGATAACATAATATTGGGTGCTGGCGGTGACTTTGCTGACTTTCAGTATATCAAAAATATCATCGAGCAGAAGACGTGAGTCGTGCCTCTCATGGCAATTGTGATTCTGCAATTGTCGTAAATATCAATTTCTTGAATTTCAATTTTGTCCTCTTTTTTCCTTGATATGCAAAACATGCAGTCTGGAAGAGCAATGCCTGGATGATGGCTTCAAACTCAAGCCAAAGTCGCTTTACTGCTGGCTGACGAGGGTTCTCTACAATCAGCGTTCCAAATTTGATCCTTTCTGGAACAATTTCATCATCGCTGGACTGGAGAATGGCGAACCCTTCATGGGAACCGTTGACAAACTTGGGACTGCCTATCGGGACCCTGTCATTGCCACAGGATACGGTGGTTACATGGCTTCTCCTCTGTTGCGTAAAGCCTATGAGAACAACAAGGAGATGACACAGGAAGAGGCGCTCGATGTTCTCTATAAGGCAATGCAAGTTTTGTACTACAGAGACGCGAGATCATTCCCTAAGGTAAAAGAAAAAGTTTCATCCGAATACAAATAATTGCACCTGTGAAAATCGATAAAACGGAGATTTGTACTGATTTTTTTTGTGCGTGTTTGCAGTACCACGTGGGAATAATAACGAAAGAGCGAGGCGTGGAAATTAAAGGCCCGATCGCCCTGGACAGCAACTGGGAGATCGCGATTCTTCAGAAATAATTCACACTGGTATATTCGTTTTTCTCTATTCTTTAATTAATTAAATAAACAAATAAACAAAAACGTTTGAGAGATTTTGGCGGAATTTTGTACGCGATTACTTGCGACTCGTCGACCGGAGAACAGGCAGGAAATATATCGCTGTGATTCTAAGAATAAACACACATTGATTCTTAACGTTTCAACTATTTATTCAAGTAATTTCTTTTTTGTTCATCATTTTGAGTAGTACAATTTACGCGAGTATTCATTTGTTTACGATCTTACACGCGTTTCGTAACTAACAAGTAAGAACATCACAGCCTTGTTCAGTGATCAGTATTGTATGCTCGTACTGAGCAGTTCTCGCATTGTCAATGGTTACCGCGGTCCAGCCATCCTCGAGAATCTCGACTTCCTGACCGCCCTGAGTGAGCAGGGGCTCGATCGTGAACGTCATGCCCGGAAGCATCTCACCTTCATAGTCGTTGGCTGAAAAATTCATTTTTGTTATTGCAAAAAATTCCAAAATCTTACAATTTTCGAGCGATTGTCTCACTGATTTTTTCTAAGCATATTGCCGGATCGTCGCGAAAAACTATAAAACGATGAAGCGCAGACCGAAATTGTAGATATCCGGTGGACCGTGAAAGTAGCTGCCGATCCCGTGACCCGCGAACGCCGGAATCACCGTGAATCCATGCTGACCCGCGACTTCCTCCACGACGTTGCCGATGTTGCAGAAACGTTCACGCGGCTTGCAAATTCCGATAGCCGTATTGAGGCACAACTCGGTGACACTCATCAAGCGCTCGGCTTCGCTGTCCGTGTCGCCCACTCTGTACATTTCCGAGCAGTCACCGTGGTAGCCGTTCAAAAATACCTTGAAAAATAATTTGCATTTTTTTTCTCTTCATTAAAAAAGAAACCGTAACGTTCAAAGCTCGTAACTGAATTACCGTAACGTCGACGTTGACGATATCCCCGTCGCGGAGAGGCCGACTGTCCGGTATGCCGTGACAAGCGACGTTGTTCACGCTCGTGCAAATGGATTTCGGAAATCCGCGATAATTCAGTGGGCTCGGATAGGCCCCGTTGTTAATGACGAACTCGTGAACGATTTGATCCAACCGATCGGTGGTCACTCCAGGCTGCGCTTTAGTAACGATGAATTCGCATGATTTAAATCGCGAAAACGTAATTGCTTTTCGGCACTGTTTTCTTTCATCCAGTTTCGATTACCTTGACGATCGGACGCAATTGTCGCAAAATTCGCTTGGCGAGCATGCAACTGTGGCGCATACACTCGATCTGATTAGGATCCTTGATCTCCGGCTCGACGGGCGGCTCCTGCGGCACCGTCGACTCACTGTACGATGGCTTCGGAATATACGACGGAACATTTCGCCTTTCCGACACTTCCCAGGGCTCCACTGTCTCGTACTTTCCGAACGAATTTTCAACGATCTTTCGCTCTGGATCGGGAGTCGTTTTACGCTGAAAAAAAATATAAAGTCTGTAAAAATTTAGCAAAAAACTTATGAACAACGGTCGAAGGTGTACATGATTTTTTTTACGAGACGCGATCAGTTTATCGCTGTTTGCACCGGAAGTATCTGAAATTACACATTGCGCGCCGAGTACTCGCAATTCCTCGAGGTATCCCCCATAATGAGGAACGGAACTATTGGCAAACCTGTGCGTTGCCGTCGCGCCCAAAGAATTTCGTGAAAAAATTTCTTCCTGGCGCCGATCCCCCGATCGCCGTTTTTCTCAGTAACATGACTCGCCTCATGTTCGTCGTAATTAGCGGCAGACTGATACTCAACGCTGAACGTCTGGTGGCGAATAATACGACGAAAACCTCGAATCTCACGATATTTCGAGGTTATGTTAGCAACCGAGAGGACATAACCTAGAAACAATGACTGCGGAGCCGAAGGAACGAGGAACGCGGACCGCGTGACACGCTATTGGTCGACTGTCTTTTGTTTCGCATTCCTCTGTTTCGCGCGAAGATATTCAAACAATTGATTATATGCAATTCGATATATATTTTTTTTTTTTTTTTTTTTTTATTTATTTATTTCCGTTTCCGAGGTACACCCGTGAGGGTTTTACCTTGCTCCCCCCCTAGTTTTTTCCCCTCCTATCACTCCCTACCCGCACTTAGCTAAGCTAACCTAACTTCCGTGCGTCCGCAGCCGACTTAGCTACACTGTACCGCATTTGCCGAGGGCACGGGGAAACTGCGGAAAACCCGTGCCGGTACAGACGGCATTATATATTTCTGATTCTCCAGTGTATACACGAAAGAAACACATCTTCTTAAGTGCAGACACCAAAGTTTCTGAAAAAATGCCTCCCGCTCACTGTTTGATGCGCCAGTCGATGCACGGCTAAGCGGTCACCCATCCAAGTTATGGCCGCAATCAATGCTGCTTAACTCGTGGGACCGCCGAAGCCGCACTCCGACCGCACACCCATCAGTGTCGGTCAATTCGATATATATTATTAATATCGATATATTATTGATATGTGATAAATTACGTACTATTATTATTATATTTTACACAGGTAAAGTTCAACGCAATACTACGGCACGTCCAATACTGAAATAGGTCGCGCGATCCCTTTTCTCGTTTCGATTTACTACAAATTTGTTGCTGTGTGTTTGCTGCAAAAAGTGCACAAAAACCCAACGATAAGCTGGTGATATCAGATTATGGTGGTACATGTATTCGGAATACGAAGCGTTTACATCATTTCTGTTGCAGTTTAATAAACTGCAACAATAAACTGCATCGATAGCACTTATAGTGCTATCGATTTTGATATCATGGGAAGCCATCGGCAATTTCTCGAATGAGAGAATAAAAACGCCGCACTTCGTTCCTTTATGCGCGAGCTCGGTTCAGTCGGCGGTTTCGCCGCATCGCAGTGCAATATTAAATGAATACAAGTACTGAATACCCGTTCGGTTCTTTATTCGTCCAATTAATCCGATAAGAGTATTTAATAAAAATAATAAAAGTGATCTCTCGTTCGGTTCATGTTATAATTTTTTTTTATTACTTCGAATTAAAGAACAACGAAAGGATCATCCGAGCGTCATGATTTTGTGCAAAAGTCTCGTAGTTTTTGCAGTGTTCTCGGTGACTACGTGTTTTTCAAAAATTGTCGTCAGTCCGCTCGAATCCAACAGATCAGCTCTCGTCGAAGCGACGGTAATTCTTTTCGATTTTTTTAACATTAATTTCATCGTACAAGTTTTTTTGGTATACGGCTTTTTTCACGATTTATTTTCAGATACACATTTTGGAGTCATGTTACGGGAATCGTGTAACTGCAGTGGGACTCGCGGGAAATTTCAGTGAGACGATCAGCCGATCGTTGTGGTCACGGGGCGCATCGCCGATAACGCTGACCGGTTTTCCCGCTACAATCGCTCGCGTCGATCCGCCCGATCAGCAGTGGCATCGGCGCCACCGGTTGCAAGTTTTCGTGGTGGCGGCTTCATCGTCGGCGACGCTGACGAAAATGTTGCGGGAAATCCGAGATTCCGTATGGTGGAATCACATGGCCGCTTTCCTGCTGATCGCCTGGCCAGCCACAAATGTCGACTGCTCGGCGAACGCCCGCGAGATGCTCTTGTCGGCCTGGAAATGGAATCTGCTCAACGCCAAATTGTTATGTTACGATCCGTCGACGCGGGCTCTGGTGATTTACACGTTCAATCCTTACACAAGTCGGGCGCCTCGACCCTGGAGACTCGAGAAGATTCAGCTCGGAACAAACAGTCACCCGTGGACGCTGTTCGCGCGGGAATACGAAAAAGGTGCGACGAAAACTACCTTACCGTCGCTTAATCGATTAAATTATATATTTTAAGAAATAAATGTGCCAACGATAAAAAATATATATTACCGAAAAAAAACAGGTCCCGAAATCTGCGACGAGTTGGACTACGATAAGACGCTCGATCTCGGGGGCTACGAAGTCCGCGCCTCCGTCACGTCCTTCGGCCACGAGCGTTTTAACGGTCGCCTCTGTCACGGTGTCTTCGAGGACCTGGTCTGCGAGCTTCTCTTTCCCGCCCTGAACGCGACGCCCATCGTCATCGCGCACACCTCGCTCAACTCGATCGGTAACGTGGACGCGCGCGGCCGACCAGGCGGCATTCTCGGCGAGGTGGCGAGCGGCGCGAGCGACATTGGGCTGCTCGGCCGATTCATCACGAGCTTCACCGGCCTGACAATCACTTATCCGCACTATCAGTGCGAGTTGCGATGCGTGACTCAGTACAGCGGCTACAAGTCGCAGCTCGGAAAGATTCGCTCGGTACTCGACGACCGCTCGCGAATCTGCCTGTATCTCGTTGGTCTCGTGACCGTCCTGTTCTTCCGGTTTTTCACGCGCCAATCAGCGTCGTCCGCGCAACTGAATACTCTGCGGATAATCTGCAACTCCGGGCTGCCCCGAATACCGACGGAGCTGAGCGCGCGAATTTACCTCGGAAGCCTGTTCGCGTTCGCGCTTACCGTTCAGGGGATCTATCAGGGCCGTTTGGCGTCCCTGTTGACGCGCCAGGAGCCGCTGCGCAACGTCGACACGATGCGCGATCTCGCGGAATTGGGCCACGAGATTTACGGCTCCTCGTCGTACGCGCTGTACTTCGACGCGCCGGAATTCGCTGGTCGCTACATCGGCAGCGAGAAGGTCACCTGTACCGACCGCGTACTCCGTGATTCCCACGCGGCCTGCGTCGGGAACGTCATGGTGCTGATCTACGACACCGCCAAGTGGCGCCTTTACCTTTCGAGAGAGACACTCGCGCGCGTCTACGTCGCTCTGCCGATAAGGCCGGACTGGCCGCTCGAGCAGCGGGTTAACAGGCTGCTGAAGCGATCGGTCGAGGCCAACATGTTTCAGGTGCTGATAGACGCGGTGACGTACGAGACTTATCGGGTCATCAGGGCCCAGGAGAACGAGCATCAGGATCAGCGAGCGAAGGTTCTGACGTTGGGACAGTTGGGCTTTGCGTTCGCGATTCTCGCAATCGGACTGGCACTCGCGAGCGCGAGCTTCGCCGTCGAAGTCGGCGTTCGGCGGACCCGAAGAAGATAAAGTTTTCGGGTTTAGCTGTTAGCTATAATATAAGCCAGGATACCAGCAATCTAAGCTAACTGATTACGACTCGAGATTTGACTTACGACCCCAGTTACCGCACTTGAGTTATGGTCAATATTAGAGTATAGTGCGAGTAATAATCAAACTTTTTTTTTTATTACTGTGTACCGGTTGCGGCTTCTCCTGAGCTGTAATTTTAAGTTGCCGCACTCACGGATGGCGGAAACGCTGCCGTCGGTTATTAAATCCGTTGCACTTCGCAGAGAAGCAAATTCAAACGATCGGTTTACGCGCGGGAACGAGGTCTCGAACTTGAGGAAAAAAATGTACACAAATGCTCGCGTTTGAGGGGAGGAAATGAGTAACTCGGCAGAGCCAACGAGCTCAGTCCGTCACCTTGGCCCGTACCGCTCGGGCAAAACATAGCGCACCTTCCGCGGATTCTGATACGCGAAATTGTTGTATTATACGCGAGGCTCACGAAAGTTTGGTGATTTTTTATATTTATCCATATTTATCAAGAGTAAAACGCAATGGAAGTCACCAGCGCTGGAAGCTGCGCGGTGCCGGCGAAACGTAAATTTTTTCAATGGGCGGTCAAGTGGTTCTATGCCAATATGTCCGAGGATGTGAGTATCGTTCGCGACGACAAATCTCGGCGATTATATCAACCTATCGAGTCATGTTTTTCTTTTACGTAATTATCATTCACGACTTGTCGGTAAATATTAAAATGTTACTGTCACTATAGTAATAACGATAATAAACTATTTATAAATCATTTTGGGTTTTCTTTTTTTCACAAATGATCCGTATGACGATTAACGAATACAAAATGTAATTATTTGAACTCTCGTGTAAAAGCATCAAGAAAAGCCGGACGCGCCGGTTCTCGCCTGCATCCTCCAGGCCATCGGCTTTCAGTTGCGCGAATTCGAGAAAATCGAGGACGCAGACGGGAGCAAGAAGGAGCCGAGAAACGAGGGCCTGACGGTGACGATCGAATGCGCCACCTCGGGAATGAGGGCACGTCTGGAGATGGACGGTGTCAAGTGCCGTTGTCCGAATTCGGAGGACGCGAAGGAAGCCTCGTTCTGGAGTGTCAGCGGCACCGGACCGGCCGCCACAGTCGTGAGATTTTTCATTCTTTTATTTCTTAACTACGACCAACAAAATAAAAAAGATTATCAGATTTGTGGCAAAGTGAAGCTTGGAAAAAAATCGAAATTACCGACGAAGCAATGTTTTTTTTTATCGGACAGGAAAGCACCAACAAAGTCGAGGAAAGTGGCAGCAATCTTCTGCCACCGGTGTCGAAGGAGACGGGGCGGGTCGTCAACGAGGTGATGTATCGTCTGCTCGACATGATCGGCGACAAGTCCCTCGACGTCAATGAGAACGATAGCAGTCACTCCAATCTGAATGTCAGCCGCGTGAGCAGCACGCGCGACGTCGCAGATGTCGCGAACGACGAATCGTTGACCAACGATTCCGTCAACATCGTTCGTAGTCGCACCCAACCGGAAATCCTTGTATCCGGCGCCAAGAGCGCTCTCCATCGAATGCAGCTAGCCCGCGGGGTAACTGGGTACAACTGGGCCCCTCGTTCGTTGGCCAAGGTAAACGATAATGATATATTAATCGGAGAACATTTTTGCTTTGGCCAGTAATTATTTTTTTCATCGTGGGACTATTATTGTTATTTCCAGGAAAAATGAATAAGCTGATGTTTAATGAACAGGTTATTACGATTTTGGATAATTTTTTTTCTCCTTGTTATGCCAGGAAAACAGCGCCGACGCTTCGAAAAATTGGATCGAGAAAATGGATCTGGAGTGCGAGAGCATCGACGGCGATCAGCCACGACCGTCGCCGCCGAAGATCGCGAGCTCGCCGGCGGTGCTCAACCAACTGTGCAGCTCGCTCGGTCAGATATCCCTGCAGAGCGAGGAGGAGGCCGGAAATCTCGCGGAGCATGTGATCCGAGCTCACAGGTGCCTGGAGAGGGCGGTGGAAATTCTGCTCGCCAGGAGATCGCCGCTCTCGCGACATTCCCCGAATCTCGGTGAGCCTGCAAGAATTTTTATTTTGTTTTTCTAACTGCTATTTCAAATCTCTCCGTTACGCATTACAAAATTCGCATTATCCCTCTTTTAAAAAGTTAATGAGTAACGGATAGCATTGTTAGCAAACTATTCGAGCTGTGATTTTCTAGGACTCTTAGACCGAGTCCAGGTTCATTTGTCCTTGATAACTTTGACAGTTATGTCAAATATCGTATTTTTTTTAATCCACTAAAAAAAAGGTTGATGGCAGTGTTTTCAGGGGTAGAATATGCGACTTGAGAACAATGGTATAGGTTAAAAGTCGATATTTTGAAAAAATAAATTTCGTGACCCCGATTTGGGCGGTTTTCGGCCCGGCGGCCAGATCTACGACTTTTGACAAACTGTTCGGCCAAAAATTTTTTTTTTTTCAAAATCAACTAAAAAAGGGTTGTAACCGGTGTTTTCAGGGGTAGAATATGCGACTTGAGAACAATGGTATAGGTTAAAAGTCGATATTTTGAAAAAATAAATTTCGTGACCCCGATTTGGGCGGTTTTCGGCCAGGCGGCCAGATCTACGATTTCTGACAAACTGTTCGGCCAAAAATTTTTTTTTTCAAAATCAAGTAAAAAAGGGTCGTAACCGGTGTTTTCAGGGGTAGAATATGCGACTTGAGAACGATGGTATAGGTTAAAAGTTGATATTTTGAAAAAATAAATTTCGTGACCCCGAATTGGGCGGTTTTCGGCCAGGCGGCCAGATCTACGATTTTTGACAAACTGTTCAGCCAAAAAATTTTTTTTTTCAAAATCAACTAAAAAAGGGTTGGAACCATTGTTTTCAGAGGTAGAATATGCGACTTGAGAACGATGGTATAGGTTAAAAGTCGATATTTTGAAAAAATAAATTTCGTGACCCCGATTTGGGCGGTTTTCGGCCTGGCGGCCAGATCTACGATTTCTGATAAGCAAAACGACAAATTTCCTTTTTTTTTTTACAAAAGTAACTGAACAAGGGTTTTTCAGTTCCGATTTACCCTTTTAAAAATGTATAAGAGCGCAGCAGCGCAAAAGTGTCTCGGGCACGCGCGGCAGCGCGTGTGATTAGCCTAGTAAGCTTTAAAAAAATCAATCGATCCATCGTTTATTAGTTTTTAGGTAAACAAAAAAAATCTTCCCCTAGAAAGTTGGTGGCGAGATTTATCCTTTCGAGTTTTGCTAGTTATTTATAAAATTTGAATTGAGAAACTGACTGACGAATTTCGTTTTGCAGACGAAGGAACTTTCCTGAAACCGTCTCAGGGTGGTTCCCACCCGACGGGTAGCGCGGCGCGAAAAAAGAGCACGTCGAGCGGAAGTCTGCGCGTGAGTCCGTCGACCTCGGCGTCGTCACGTCCGGGCTCGAGCTGCTCGACGCCGGCGGCGATGACGTCGTCGAGCGGTCGTTTCCTCTCGACGTCGGCGAGCGGTCGTCAGGGCCTCGCGCTGCCCGCCAAGTCACCGTCGACGGCGCGTCGAAGCGTCGGCTCGGCACTTGCGAGAATGTCGACGACGCCGCTGAGCTCAGCAACCGGGGCGAGACGCCACGTTGCTCAGTCGAGCGGTCCGACGGCCGTAGCCAGCGTGTCAAAAATTCCCCCACGTCGCAAGAGCTTTGGAGCGCTCGCCGGCCAGACGCTGAAGCTCTCGGTACCGAAGGATCGCAGCGCCGGCGGAACGCGAAAAAATTCCATCTCTCCGACGTCGATTCCGCCCGAGGAGCGCGTGATGATTGTCGCCAAGCGACGCGTCTCGCCGGATCCGAAATCCACCGCCGGCGCCGGCGGCAGCGCGACTTCCGGTATCCAGAGACCCGGACTTTCGCAAAATTCCTGTGGTCCCAAGCCCGGAACAACGGAAGCCGTTTCAGGTATCAAGGTCGCCGTTCAGGCGAAGAGCACGGCGACGACCAAGGAACCGAGCGCGGCCAGAAAGCAGCGGGAAAATCTTAAGTTCGGTTTCTGCAACAAAAAACCTTGAGAGGAATTAATTGGAAGGGAATTCTTGAAATAGATGAAAATATTCGAATGTTTGGGGCGAAGAATCATCTCTCGTCGACCGAGTTGCCGTGAAATGAAATTGTCAAAAAAAATGATGGATTACGTTTGTTGATATTCAAAGATCATTTATGATTGATGGTGAAAAAAACCGTATTTATTGTTGCTTAAGCGAATTTAGAAATAAAAATAATCTTCGTTATTGTAAAGTGCTACTTTTGAGGCTGTTTATTGAAAAAATGTATGTTTTTCGTCGTTAAAAAAAGTTGTCGCGTTTATTGTAAATTGCGTCAAAAGATCTTTCGCCAGGAACATTTGTTTGACTAGTGCGAAGCGCTCCGACCCCTTGGCGAAACTTAATTAAAAAAATGTAAGTAAAAAAAAATCTGAAATATAATGTGTTCAATGGAAAGCATCGTGAATAACGAAGGACTGAAATGATAATCGTTATCACCGATCCAGGATAAAATTTCTTTATTACTCTCCTCCTAAAATTGTGTGTCTTGTTTTGTAGTTTGTTTTTTTTTCTCTTTTTTTTTCATTAATGACTTATCATTCGTCTTCATGGTTTTTTTTCATTACACAGTTTCTAGCTTTCATTCTTTCTCTTTCTTTTTCTCTCTGACTGTCGCACCCTTTCGTTTCCCTCTCATCTCTCACTTCCTTTAGCCGTAATTTTTGTTTGTTTTTTTTCCTTTTACACATCGCTGTGCACCTACCGCAACAACATTTAATTACATTTATTTATTTGTTTTTTTTTGTTTGTTTTGTTTTAATTAATCACCTATAATTAAGAGATACAGTAAGCGTAATTATTTTTATATTTACAAGGTTTCCATCCTTTTTTTATACTTTAATATTATGTTTTCTCTCTCGCTCGCATTTTCACTCACACGATTCATTCCAAGCTTTTTTCTTCGTCTCCCCATAAGACGACGACGACGGCGAAGTTTAATTTTCTCACTCATCCGACTTTTTCTATCTCTCACGCAACATTGTATTCCCCCTTTTTTTTGCACAATTCCTCTCCAAACGTTATTTTACCACGAAAGGAATTTTCGTCAAAAAAAGATCTCGAAGTCCGTGACAAGGTGAAAAAATTCTTTCGCAGCGGACAAAAAAAACGAACGAAAGAATGAAGACGAATCAATGGACAGTGAGGAAGAAAACTGAAGAAAAAAGAAATTCAACCAACCCTCGCATCTCATTCGTTCAATTATTTCTCTCGTCTCTCGTTCTCATTATTTTTCTTTTTTTTTTTTGCGACTCCGTCGTCGTTTCACTTCCACTGAGCCTCGGCGCAAAAAAACTGCAGCAAATTCGCTCCTCGTTCTTCTTCTTTTCCTTCCTTCTCTCCTCTTCATTTTTTTCTCGTTCAATCTTCAACTCCCGAGCGCGCGAATCGCAGTGTCGAGGCAACGCAACGTTTTCTCGCTCTCGCTTTCCTTAATATCGTGTTTTTCGTTTCTTTCCGCAAGTTTTACATCAAGTTTTTAGCGAAGCCCCCATGAACGCGGTGAGGCTGTCAACGGGGGTGCCAACAGCAGGCATCATGTCACTTCCATCGCGAGCGAATTAGTCTTGTTAGCGCGCACGAGTTGCTGCTGCTGTTGCTGCTGTTGCGCCGCTTGATGCGGCTGTTGCTTTGCGCTATCGCTTGGAGAATCCTCGACCACTCCGTCCACCTCCATCAGGTCCAATCCTTCACTGCGTGAGCGATAAAAGACAACGTGGTGTCAATAATTTAATTTTAATTAATACAACGGTATATAAGTATATACATATTAAAAAAAAAAGTATTACAACATATCGACTTACCTATTACTATTAAGCGTAATTTCCCCGGACGCCGGGATCTGTTGAGTCTGACCGGAAACCTGAACCTGCGTCTGCGCCTGTTGCAACTGCATCTGCTGCTGCTGCTGCTGCTGCTGTTGTTGCTGTTGCTGTTGCTGCTGCTGTTGCTGCTGTTGCCTCGCAAGATTGGCCAGTTTGTTTTGCGCGATTAGTCCGGGCAGTAGACTGGACGGCGGATGTTTCTGTGCTATGATGATGGTCTGATTGTTCGTCAAATTGCCCCCGCTCGCGCCTCCCAACATTCCGCTTCCGCTGCTGTTGTTCAAACTTCCGGCGAGCAAACTGTTGGTCTGATTCTGATGGTGATGGTGGTGATGGTGATGAAGCTGTTGCTGTTGCTGCTGCTGCTGCTGCTGCTGTTGTTGCTGCAGATTTGCGTGAGGACTCTGCGAGTTGTGAAGATTTATCTGACTCGGACCGTTTTGATGTCCGTTACCGAAATTTCCGGGCCCGGCGAAAATTCTAAGTCCAGCGGACGAGGTCAGCGTGGATGGCGACGAGGACGACGAGGACGACGAGGAGGACGAACCGCCGGACGAGGAACCCGAGGAACCCGACGACGAGGTCGAAATAGCGACGTTTCCGCTCCTATTGCTACTGTTATTATTCGAGGGACTAGTCAAAGATTTCGATAATATGGAAGCGGCCGCGACCACGGACGACGAGACATTGTTACTGTTTGCTAATTGTCTCTGATAATTCTGCTGCTGTTGCTGCTGCAATATTTGTTGCTGTTTCGACACAACCGAGCTCGTTCCTTGATTTCGCGTCGCGTTCGATATATTCGATACACTCGTTACATTCGATATATTCGACAGTTCGTAACCCGCGACACCCGTCAAGTTGTTGGTGGCTGTTCTCATCGCGTTGTCCGTGATTCTCGTTGTCAGAACCCCCGCCGACGAGGATGACGACGAAACGGTCGAGGAAGCGAACGATCCTAATTGCGTGTTTGACGGCAACGACGATGACGACGACGACGACGAAGAATACGACGACGATTGAGAAATATTCGCTTGGCAAGTATTTACAGTTCCGGAATTCGAGCTATTCGTCGTAGTTGTAGCCGTCGTCGTCGTCGTTGCCGTCGTCGTTGTTGTTGTGCTCGTCGTCGTCGTCGTCGTCGTCGTCATTGTCGTGTTTGTCGTTCCGGTTGCCGCGCCGTTCGCCGAATTGTTGCACTCGTCTCGATCTTTTTTCTTGGCGGCGTAGAGATTGTTGGCTATCGGCGTGAGATTGAATTGCGAGCAGCCGATGATCGACGTCGGACTCCTGATGGCCTCCTGCGTGCCAAACGCGACGCTGCTCGCGGCGGAGCCGAAACTCGAGTTGACGCTGAGGGTCGAGGCGCTCGCCGCGCTCGCGAGTCCGAGATCGAAGTCCGACAGCGGATCGACCGCGAAGTAATCGGTTATGTTGAATTCCGAGGTGAACGGCGGCTGCTCGTCACCGGTGCGATCGGGCTCGAGGATGTCGACGCATATCGACGTCGCCTCCGCGGGGAATGGATACGACTGATGATGAAGGTGATTGACGCCGGTGTGGTGATCGCGCAGACGATCGAGGCCACCGCCGTTGCGCAGACGCGAGATGTTGCTCGTCGGGATCGTGTACTCCGGCTCGGAGTCCTCGTCGCTGCTCGCCGTACTGCTGCTCGCGTCGCTCGGGCTGTGCGACGTCGGCGGCGGTGTCTTTGGTCGAAAGTGTAACCTGCGTCGAACGAACGAATGATATTTGTTACTATTTTTCGCATCGTTGCGAGTGATAATCGCGGGGAAACGCGAATGGCGTGACCCGCGTTGGGATGATAGTAACGCGATGAAAGTGACGTCGATAATCGACAGTAACTCGACAGTGACTCTTTCGCGTTACTCAATCCGTTTTTCCTATAATACGAATCTACGAACCATTCTTTCTTGACCGCCGTCGTCGTCGTCGCGGTGGCCGTGGGATCGGCGACGCTCTCCGGCTTCGCCTCGTGAATCGTGAAGTCCAGCGTCGACCATATGTCGTCTATGCCGTTCGTGCAACGATCCAGTATGACCCTGCGGCAACGATAACACGAAGAACGGAAACACGCGTTAAGGCGACCGAAGGAAAAAAAAAAATAAGAGCCTCGATTCTCATTTTCGTACAATCGGGGAAAACGTTTAGTGTGCCGTACCTGCCGCCGCGTCCCATTCGCCGACGAGCCAAACCTATGCATCTCGGCGTCGGTTTACTTATGCTCGTCAGCGCGAACCTGTATTTCTTCTCGGCCAGACCGCCCTCGCTTCGGTCGCACCAAGGCCAGTTTCCGAAACCGCCTGATACAGGCTGAAAAAGCAGAGCGAGAAGCGTAAAGATTAGTATTTAAATCGGAATTCGAAGGTGAAATCCTTGAGATTTTTAGTTTGCATTTTTGACACGTTGGGAAAATTGGGGGAAAGATTGAGATTATTACCGGCAGATAACTGCTGTTTCTGTTTCGCCGAAAGGCGAACTGTCCCTCGAGCTCGAGGTTGTCCTCGTCGTCGCGATCCGACGCCAGCGAGGGCTGCGAATGCGAGTGCGAGGCCACCGGGCTGCTCTCGTCGTCGGAGCTCGCGAGCGGGTCCAGCCCGCTGCTCAACACGCCACCCGGGCCGATCGCGCTGCCAGCGCTACCGCCGACGCCGCCGCCGCCACCGGCGCCGCCGCTGCCGCTCGTTCGGGTGTCGCGACCGACGCCGACGCCGCTTCCCGCGCCCGAGCGCACGCCGCCGTCTTCGAGACCGCCCGACGAACGTCCGCCGTCCGTTTTGTGCTTTCGCTTCTTGTACTGTCGCTTCTCCTTCCTCGGCAACGTTTCGTCCTGCAGAATGAGATACCGTTCATTGTGATTTGTCGAAATTTTGCAGAAAAAATACCAGCGCACTTCAGCGAACTGAAATTAGTTTTCTCCCAACTCCGCTAAAATAACCCCATTTCGTGTTCTCTAAGCGGGCGAAAAATCGCTTATTTTGTACAAATGACTTACTTATGGATGCGCAGTTCGGTTTCATTACTTCCCTAGGGAGGCAATTGGCCCATTCCTGCCTGGCGGACAGTAATGAAATCCGTACTAGGCATGCGTGTCGGTATTTATTGAGAATTAGATAAGTTTCCGTCCTCGTTGCACACACGAAACGTGGTTATTTTTTAGCGAAATCGGAAGAACAGTATAGTATGCTACAAGGGAGAGACTGCAATCTTCACCCCGTGTGAATTTCCGTCCTTGCTCATGCATCAATTTTCGCGCTCGGTGAATATTTTCACTCCCCTCCCTTGTAGCTTAATGTACTCTTTCTTTTTTCGACTCTCTTGCGGAGGCCGAAACAATAATTTGCCGCTAGTCCCGAACCGTCGAACGTCGGTGAAAAGGATGAAATTGTCGTACCTTGCTGGACACTTTGTTCGCCCAGTTCTGGTGTACGCCGAACTGATTGGTGAAAAGCGGCGCGAACGCCGGTCTCGTGGTCTTCAGTGCCGAAACCTCGGACAGTATTTGGCCACTGAAATCTTGCGCTTGGTACCTGGTCGGGGAAAATGTTTAGTTGAGAAAAATCCTTTCGACATCGCGCGATAGATTTTTAATGGTGAAATCGAATCTCGTCGGTCGTACCTCTTCTCGTAGACCTCGATGGTGAGATGAAGATGCTCCCGTTTCGTCTTCTCTCGCCTCTTCACCAACTCGAGAAGCGTCACCGCTCGGCTCAGGTCCCTGCGCAACTTCAGCATTTTCTCGTAGCTCGTCTCGTCGTTCTTACGATTCTTTCGCGTCTGCATCTTCTCCGTGCGACGACGAAACGCGAGATAGGGATTGTTCGCCGCCGAGCCGAGACGGTGTTCCGTTTTCACGGTCAGAAGAAGCGGATGTTGCTGAAACATTAAAGAAATTTCCGTAAGTTTTTATGTCAATTTTTCGCTTTTGAAACTACTGAAGAAAAATTCTCACGGTTTTCAGACGTTTGTTGAGCCAATAATCGAAAACGGCGATAATGAGATCGTCGTCCTCCTTGAGTAACGCTTTCGCCTCGTTCAGCGTCACGACTGTGCGACCCGAGCTCTTCTCCAGACGATCCATCATCTCCTCGAACTGAAGCGGCGTAAGATCCATCTTTCGACTCTGCACGCCTACCCACTTTTCGTCCTCCGAGTCCATGTCGTAATCGGGGATGTCTTGCTCCATGGCGAACGCTGTATTCGATCGCGGGCGAACGAACGGCAACATTAGAAAAAACATTATTCGACATTGCGGCGCAGTTGTCAACGTCGTTGTTGTTGATATCATTATTCGCGTATACTAACGTTGCATGTGAATAAGTTGTCGTGGCAACTTGTAGTCCGCAGGATATATTTTGTCGTAGGCTTCCGCATCCGCGAGGTCCGTTACCTCGGGAGTAGGAATGATTAGACCCGTGCATATCGCTCGCTGAAGATGATGCTCCTGTTTGAACGAGAAAAAAACCCATGAAAAAAAAAATTACAAATCGTTCCGGCAATATTTTTAACTATTATTCGCCGGAGCCACAGGTGCATTCGACCCACTCGCAGCCGCCATGTTGCCGTTCCGGGAGCCAATCGCTGCGGAGTGTCAGCGTCGTCTGGAAGGCAAAAATGGCGCCGGCAAGTGGTCGCCCACATGCTTCCCCCTCCCGAACAAAAAAACCCCTTCCTCCACCGCACCAACCGCCAAAGCGAAAAAAAAACATAACAAAACCCAGATCCCTGGGAAATTCCCCCGAAACCACCGAAATCATTAATATCGCGGAAAAAAAAGCTCAGCCCAGCGCCATCTACATCGCGAAATCCCAACGAAAATCCGCGAAGGCGGAGCGGAGGGGGTTGCCAGAGGTGGCAAAATGGCGGCCATTGGCAAAAACATGCTGGCCAATAACAAACACATCTCGTCTACGTCCATAACCTCCCCCTGCTCCCGACACCTGGGCCAATATAACCTCAAAAAAACGGATGCAAATCAAAACAAAAACGTCCGCGCGCTGCGCTTGGCCAGTGGGGAATCTCGCGCGCAGTCTGCGATCCATAGATCGAGAGAGACAGAGACGGAGAGCTTGGAGAGGGAGCGAGGGGGAGAGAGACAGAGTTAAAGAAAGAGAGAGAGAGAGAGAGAGAGGAGTGAGGGATGGAACTTACGCATTCCTCCTCTTTTGTCATGCCGCTCGGCATTTGCGGCACGGCCCGATTGATCGCCGAGTAGTCCGGCAGATCGGGCAGCTCCTCGGCCATGTAGATCGGCATCGGCTTCGAGGCGTCCAGGGCCCGCGCCCTGAACGACAGCTTGCTCATCCTGGATATCGGCACTTGGGCGCCTCCACAATGTATTTATATATGTATATGTGTTGCGTGTGTGTATGTGTGTGTGCACACGCGCGAGCCCGTGTACGCGCGTATTATATATATATGTAGTTTTCGCGCTCGCGATTCGCTCGGTGAGCGCGTGCGCGTTCGTGTGGCGCTCGGCCCGAGTCCGGCGCAGGGCGGGCGCTCGGAGCGGGGAGAACCGAGTCGGCGAGGGCGCGCATGCGCGCAGTTCACGCCGCTGTTGCTATACCTCTCACTGTCGCTGGTGCGGTCGTCGCTGCTGCTGCTGCTGCTGCTGCTGGCTACTGCTGGATATTCGCGATCGCTGATTCAGCTTTGCTTCTGCTCGAGACTCCCCGCACTGAATGGCACTGCTGCCGCCGCTGTCGCTGGTGCCTGCTGCTCTCGCTCTCGCTCTCACTCGCTCTCGCTTCGAGCTCGCGAATTATTTCGCGTTTTCACGGGGAAAAACAAGGCTCCCCCGGCGGTGGCGCGAACCGCGCGCTAATGAGAGCGGCGCAGCCCCCCGGTGGTGTATACACTCGGTATATTTTCCACTCGTTTTTCCGCCCTCCGGCCTCCCGTTCGTCCAGTCTCTCTCGGGCTAGGAGCGTACGGCGGGGGAACACGACGACTCGTCTAACCAAGAAGCGGCGTGTTGACAAGACGACAGAGATGCAATGATTTCTTTTTTGCTTATATATGTATATTAAATATATATATATTATAGATATATATATATATATATGTATATGTGCACGTAAAGTTTTTGTCTCACTCAGTACTTCCGCCGTAATCCTTTTATCCTCGGTTGTCGTTATTATTATTATTAATATTAATGTTGTTGTTATAGTTATTATTACTATTATTATTATGATGATTATTATTATTATTGTGTCCAGCAGGGATCCTCTCGATATTACCGATCGATACTATCGATCACGATATCGCTCTGTTTTTTTTTTTCTTGTCGGTTCCTTATTCCTCCGTTCCGCCGAGGATATGCGGAAAACGTTTACACGAGACGACGACGGCGACGACGATGACGGTGACGGTGACGACGGCGACGACGGAGACGCGGGGTGGAAATTGGGAGTAACAATCGGCGATCGGTACGGCACGCAGCCGCACGCACACGACAGGGGCGGTCGCGGGTGGACCGCGCGGCGATCGCGGACGCGACACACGACGAGGACGACGACGACGAAAAGCGGAGCACCACACGCGCGGGGGAGGGGGGGCGGAGGAGGGTGCGGGGGGAGAGGGAGGGGGGGCCCACGGATGGACGACGAAGAAGCTTCGCGCGAAACGGCCGTTACGGCGGGGGCCCTGCCGCCTGTTAACCCGGCGCGGAGGCGGCTCAGGGCCTCATAGTCGTCCGGGCATCGCGCTCGCGTAGGCTCACTCAGTCACCGCGCGTGGATAAATCACTTCGAAAACATGTTTGCGTGACACGGACCCCGTCGAAAGCCATCATGGCCGACCCGAGAACAGCCATTTAATCCACGGACAAAACGGCAACACACGGGGCGACGCGAGCGCCACCGGCGCGCGCGGTGAGAGCGGCGGGCAACGCGCGAGCGATCGGTGCGCGTGCGCGCGCGACCGAGCCCGTCGCGCGCCACCGTTACGGCCACCACCCGTGAGCTGCGGGCTCGAGGCTCGCGGCCCGCTTCGGTTGATTCTCGGACTTTTCACCGGCGACAGCACGAACGGGAACCCGATGAAACCTGGCACCGCAGACCGGGTGATTCCCACGTTTTTTTCCGACGAAAATCGGCGTTTCCGTACAGGGCAAGTTCGAACGCCGAGCTCAAGGCGCGTCCGCAAGACGCACGGACGCCATCTTTGTTCGGAGGGGGTAGGGGCAGCGCGCTGCCGTGGTGGGGGTGGCGTGCTACGGGCTGGTTCGCATGCGCGCGAATGGACGACGCGGGGCAGCGCGACGATCGGTAATTTCGCGTTGGTGGAGCAAAACGAAATTTTTGTCGGTAGATATGTTGTTCGGGTTGTTTATCACGCTGTTCGAAGCTCCGACGTCGATGGACGTCGAAGAACCGACGAGATCGGTGGTTTTGAAGAGAGAGTATCGATCGCTCGGTCGCTATGTTACCGACCGCATCGCTGTCGTTCCCCCGACGTTTGGATTGCCGAGCGATTGGCACTTTCGCGGCGGTGGCGACCGACGCAGCGTTACGAGAAGGTACGTGACTTCACCGCGGTTGTACGCGCATCGAAAATCCCATTGTTTGCCGTCGTCGTTGTCACAGTCGTGTTGGTCGTGTCTCTCTCGACTGCAGCGCGCGCCGTGTGCCGAGCCGCAGGGACAGTTGTAAATATAGGGCGTTTTACCATTGACCATTTTTTTTCCGCTCTCGTCCACATCGGAGCGCAATTGTCCTGCGCTCGCGCCGATAAGTCGATAATAACGCGGGGACGTCGACGTCACCTCTCGCGCGATCGCGGCCGCCGCGTCCCGCAACGGAGTCAACGCCGCGTGACGCACAATCGTCGGGGAAAATCGTCGAATCTCCCCGATGACTCAGATACGCGAGAATTCGCTGCTCTCGCGCTGATCGGCCTGTCAGCTCGACCGTCTATCTGTCTCTGTCTCTGTCCCTCGGTTCTCTCCGTCTCGGCACCGCGCTCGAGGCTGCGGCTCGGATATTCCGATTGATTTTTAATTACTAACAGGTGGGCTATTTATAGAATCGCATTCGACTCGCATTCGTGTCGACGAGATTTTTTTGTCGGGCCGACAAGTCGCGCCTTTCGCGGTGTAACGCGAGTCTGAAACTGACACCTCCCACTTGGGGAGTCGCCACTCTCGAGCGCGCACATTCCGTCTTTTGTGCTAATTTCCCCGGTGCTTCTCGTTCGCAGGAAACCGCCGTGCGTGAATTCGATCGAAAATGTCGGATCACTTTGGACCGATAACCCTGAAGTGGGACCCTAAGAATCTGGAGATTCGCACCATGTCGGTGGAGAAGACGCTGGAGCCGCTGGTGCTGCAGGTCACCACACTGGTAAACACCAAAGGACCGAGCAAGAAAAAAAAGGGAAAATCCAAGAGAGCCAGCGCCCTGGTCGGCACCGTCGAAAAGGCCACAGCCAACTTCATCGAGAAGGGTGAACAAATTGCTTACGAGAATCCTGACATAACAGCCGAGATGCTCTGCGCCGTGGAGGAGGTCAGAAAGACTGGAGCTGCGATGAGCATCGCTGCTAGGTAACGTATTAATTTTTACTCTGGTGAAGCTAAAAATGCAGGTCGACGCAACGAGACATAATGGAACAAAATTAGCCAATGTGTTCTAACGATGTCTGTTGATACACAGAGAATTCTCTGAGGATCCGTGCTCGTCCCTGAAGCGCGGAAACATGGTTCGTGCTGCGAGAAATCTGCTTTCTGCCGTGACGCGTCTGCTCATCCTGGCAGACATGGTGGATGTGCATCTGCTTCTGAAATCACTCTACGTGGTGGAGGATGATCTGAAGAAGCTGAAGAACGCGTCTTCGCAGGGCGAACTGCTGGAGAACATTAAGCAATTTGGCCGCAATGCCACGGAGCTCATGAATCAGGCGGCGAAGCGTCAGCAGGAGCTTAAGGATCCGCAGCTCCGCGACGATCTCGCCGCCGCTCGCGCCGTCCTCAAAAAACACTCGACGATGCTGCTGACCGCGTCCAAGGTCTACGTTCGCCATCCGGAGCTCGCGGCCGCCAAAGCGAATCGCGACTACGTGCTGAAACAGGTGTGCGAGGCGGTCAATACGATAAACGACGTGGCGCAGGGAAAAACGCCGACGGACGGTCAGCATCCGTACGACGGTCCGGGCGAGCTCGCAGCTGCGCTCGACGACTTCGACGAGCGGATGGTCATGTCGCCGCTCGCCTACAACGAGGTTCGCACGCGTCCGAGCCTCGAGGAACGCCTCGAAAGCATCATCAGCGGCGCCGCGCTCATGGCCGACTCGTCGTGCACCCGCGACGAGCGCCGCGAGCGCATCGTCGCCGAGTGCAACGCCGTGCGACAAGCTCTGCAGGACCTGCTGAGCGAGTACATGAACAACGTGAGTAGAACTTGAGAATACAAATTAAAAGTTGTCCTTGAGAATAAAAATTCGGATTTGTTACACCATCGGCGCGCAACTCCATTTTAATCGAAGGACTAGGAACAATGCGTAGAAGCTTACCCCTTGCGTTTTTTGCGAAATTTTTTTTTTCGCAAAAATGCGATGTTTCGAGCGCAACGCTCGAAAATTTTCTCAGTTTTATTGACTCCTTTTGTTTTTGTTCGGTGACGGCAGTTACAGATCGCCCGGGGTGGTAAAAGGGTAAATATTTGATTACGCTCTCCCTCTGTGTGCCTCCTGTATTTATCGCTAATTTCCGTCATTAATTCTCTTGCGTTTTCATCGCGCTCGTCGGTTAACGACGACCGCTAGGAAGGCTAATCGAGACCGCCTTCTCACAGTGTTTTGTATCGCTCTCTCGTTTGTCCTGTTCAGCCGAGTTATCGCCAATTAACCGACGCACCAGCGAGGTTCTCACGGGGTGTGTGCGCGCATACTCTGTACTTACAAAACGCTTCCACTTGTTATCTAACCCGTTGGCACTCGCAGTGCCGCCTCTTTCTGTCGAACGTAGCGCTAACTTGTCATTTTTCGCTCGACGGTACTTTTTTCGCTGGGCAGCAATCTAGTGCACCTCAGATCCGAAAGGAAGTGAAATTTCAGCGGTGTTTCCCGCGCGGGGGACGCGGGCCTGTGATGAGACCTGCGAAGTTTTAATTACTTTTACAATCAACCACTACTTCTTGCATAATGCGAGCGAGAAGCTGTGCAATTTTTCATATCATTAAAAATGAAAAAAACAAAAAACGGCGTAAGAATAGTAGAACGATTGATTCTAAAAGTGGATAAAATGACGCGCCAAGCAGGTCGCGAAAATGCACCGAGCTCACGCACTGTAACTGAACAATAATCACACCGCTAGCTGGAGATCCTCCGGGCAGTAATTTCCGCAATACATAACACGAGATCCAGGCGTACTGTATAGTCGGGATTGACGCTTCGAATGGACTAATCCGTAGATCTCACCGCTCTGTAATCCAAGCCGTATGAGCAGCATTTGAAAGCAGATTTGCACCGGTCTGAAAAAATCGTCTCGCGTCGCCGTCGACTAATCGCAAAAATTTCGATAATTCACAGATGGGCGTGAAGGAGCAGTCCGAGGGTCTGGAGCGAGCCATAGATCACATGTGCCAAAAGACTCGTGACCTGCGCAGACAGCTGCGAAAGGCCGTCGTCGATCACGTTTCCGACAGTTTCCTCGAGACGAGCGTCCCGCTCCTCGTTCTCATCGAGGCCGCGCGCAACGGACGCGAGAAAGAAGTCGAGGAGTACGCATTAGTGTTCACCGAACACGCCAACAAGCTCGTCGAGGTAAAAAAAAACTCATTCAACATTTCGGCAAGTTCGAGAGGATTTTTGTAACTGGAATATAACGTTTTTCCTCCTTTTTTCACTCACAGGTGGCGAACCTCGTGTGCAGCATGTCCGGAAACGAGGACGGCGTGAAGATGGTGCGTTACGCCGCGGCGCAGATCGAGAATCTCTGCCCGCAGGTGATAAACGCGGCTCGCGTGTTGGCCGCTCGTCCGCGCTCCAAAGTCGCGCTCGACAACATGGAGGTCTTCCGTCAAGCCTGGGAGAATCAGGTTCGCGTGCTCACCGAGGCCGTCGACGACATCACGACCATCGACGACTTCCTCGCCGTGTCCGAGAATCACATTCTCGAGGACGTGAACAAGTGCGTCCTCGCGCTGCAGGAGGGCGACGCCGACACTCTCGACAGAACCGCCGGTGCGATACGCGGACGCTCCGCGCGCGTCTGCAACGTCGTGCAGGCGGAGATGGACAACTACGAGCCGTGCATATACACGAAGAGAGTCCTGGAGGCCGTGAAAGTGCTGCGCGATCAGGTCATGCCGAAGTTCGCGCAGAGAGTCGAGGTCGCTGTCGACGCGCTGGGCAGCAATCCGGCCAAGGACATCGACGAGAACGACTTCATCGACGCCTCGAGGCTGGTCTTCGACGGCGTTCGAGAAATCAGGCGCGCTGTGCTCATGAATCGGGTCAGTATATTTAAACTTAAAAACCTTGTGACTTAAAAAAAAATGACATTCCGCATATTCTTTACGAATGATCAGTTTTATAAATCTCACGGATTTATTAAATGTCCACTAAGTATTCGCGTGTCATTCTTTTTTGTGAATTATACGAGTTTTGTGGATCTCACGAATTTATCGAACTTCCACAAGGTATTAACGTTGCAATTCTTTCGATTGTCGCAGGCCGACGAGGATCTCGACCCCGAGGACGTCGAGCTCGACGAGCAGTACACGCTCGAGACGCGCAGCAAGTCGAGCGCACAGACGGGCGAGCACGGTGTCGACGAGTACCCGGAGATAAGCGGCATCACGACGGCCCGCGAGGCGATGCGCAAAATGCCCGAGGAGGACAAGCAGAAGATTCTCCAGCAGGTGGAGTTCTTCCGCAGCGAGAAGCTCAAGTTCGACAAGGAGGTCGCCAAGTGGGACGATGCCGGCAACGACATAATCGTCCTTGCGAAACACATGTGCATGATAATGATGGAGATGACGGACTTTACGCGCGGTCGGGGACCCCTGAAGACGACGATGGACGTCATCACCGCGGCCAAGAAGATCTCGGAGGCCGGCACGAAACTCGACAAACTGACGCGACAGATCGCCGATCAGTGTCCCGAGAGTTCGACGAAGAAGGATTTGATCGCTTATCTCCAGCGTATCGCGCTCTACTGCCATCAGATGAACATCACGAGCAAGGTCAAGGCCGACGTGCAGAACATAAGCGGCGAGCTCATTGTCTCTGGCCTGGACAGCGCGACGTCGCTCATTCAGGCTGCGAAAAATCTGATGAACGCCGTGGTGCTCACCGTCAAAGCGTCTTACGTCGCGTCCACGAAGTATCCGAGGCAATCTAACGTAACCGTGAGTATCGCTGCCTCGTATATCGTCTTGTTTCCGGTAACGCTCGATCGTAGGTAGATACTCGATTCGCATCTGCTTTCCACTAATCGCTTTTCTCTCTTGTCACCCACTAACTCCCGCGTGGATCGAATAGTATGTGAGTATCAGCGTAATTCAACGAATTCCCTTGTTTCTCGCTGCTAGATCTTGATGTTGAGTCTGTTGAGAAAATATTTCGTACGCTTTGTGATTTAACGATCGTTGTTCGTTTTCAGTCGCCAATCGTCGTCTGGAAGATGAAGGCTCCGGAGAAGAAGCCCCTGGTACGCCCGGAGAGACCCGAGGAAGTGCGGGCGAAGGTGCGCAAGGGCTCGCAGAAGAAGGTCCAAAATCCGATTCACGCCCTCTCGGAGTTCCAGAGCCCTACGGAGAGCGTTTAAGGAGTAAAAAAAAAACAAAAAAAAAACAAAATAACTGTACCTCGACACGGGATCAGCTTGAAGGTATCGTAATACGAAGTTAGACGCGCAGACTGCTCTATGTTTCCGTGGTTCCCCCGCGAGGACGAGACCGCGATCATTAGCGATTTTCCAATGAGAAATAGGAAGCGATGGAATCGAAGGTTCCATTGATTTGTCCGTTGAAAAATCGCTACTTTCATTTCGTGGCTTCCGTCCGGCGGATCATTGGAGCAAGCTCTTGCCTAGTCGAATCCACACTATGCGACGTCGTCGAAACGCGGATCGTTTGCTTCGTCCCCCGTCGAGAAGGCAACACGCGCGAGAATCGCGACGGGCGAAAAAAAAAAATGGCAAATTGTCATCTCGTACAATGTTGGTGGTGTTTCGTTGAAGCTTACGTGGTAATATTTGTATCGTCATATTTGGCGTCTCCTTTGATAATCTTGTACATTCGAGCGATCTTTGAGACTCCCGCTCGTTTTTACCATTCGATCGTTACTTCAGAGTCCCCGAAATCCAACGATCGTTCAGTATTTTTGTCTCTCGATTTACGAATTGCCGTGGTCAATCAACAGTCAACTATCGCGATAAACATGTGAGAAAGACCCGTTAAATTGAAGAAGAAAAAAAAAACAAAACTAACGACAAAATTGCTCGATTATCCTACTAAGCCGCGAACGTCAGTCGTTTATTGCGACGCGTTGTTCGCGTTTATTTTTTCGTCTAAATAGCATACAGTATATATTCAACGTTACTTTAAAACAGCAGCGAACGAATTTACTATAATTTGCGTGCAGTATTTGCATCTTAATCAAGAGACTGCTGATCAAAGTATTCGAAGTAAATGTATATAAGTAAATATAATTTTATATTTATGGGTAAAGATTATTTAGAATGTTTCTTTTTATATCGTAAAAACAAGCAAATTATTTTCTTTCCCAACAATTACAGCTCTATATCAGGGCACAGTGACGAAAGCGTTACTGCTCTTTAAGTATAGTTTTCGAGATATCGCGGGTGCACTTTTTGCGCATCGCGAAAAACAATGGAACTGAATGGCAGCAGGAATTTACAATTGGCATACGGGCTAAAAGCCGGAGGACGAGAGTCCGTGAATCAATTTTACTCAACGAAACGCTGAGGCTCGTTTCCACAATTTTGCGGATCAATTTGGTATCTGTTGTTCGAGATGGAAAGAATAATTAAAATTCAATCTCGTTTTCACTGGACAATCCTCCGCAGCGAGGCCTACTAATTCGTTTCTACAGGTTTCTATCGGGTTTTATATCGATTTTTACCGCGGGCCCCCCTTGTATCTCACATATCATTCGTTTCCTTCCCATGAAAAAAAAAGAAAAGAAGTTGACCAACAAACTTGACCGTCGATACAAACTGTATGGTGTTCTCTAAATACAACATTTGGCAGTGTGAATAGAGATTTAGTATTTAATTTATAGTGTAATTGAGACGTAAGCGAATAAGTGAATAGAAAATAGCGATAGAGTATAAAAACGCACTACACGTGTTTAACAATATTACTAAAAAACGAAATATAAAAAGAAGAGCCACGCGAGTGGATTAAATAAGAGAAAATTAAATTACGAATGTTCTTGGCGAGAAATTACCTACATACTTGTAACTGAAAATAAATAGCGATTAAGAACTGAGCGGATTATCCGAGATTCGAATCTTTCGCTCATTGTAGAAACTGTCGATGCCAACATTCAGGCTCAAAAGGCAATTTTTCGGTGTAAGAAGACACGTCGGATAAACGAAGAAAATGAGAATAATATGCGTTAAACTTAGCGTATTTCCGATTAACCATTCCCCGCGCATCAATGATTATTATTTCACGATGAGTTTGTTTTTTTTTTTTCCCCACGAGTTGCACACTAGAGAAATGTATAAATCCATCCTTGAGATGTGTGTATCGTCTCGATTCACATAGTTTTTTTTTTCGTTTTATCGCACATACTTTGCGTTTTCATTTCACAAGTAGCAAACATGTACTCCGAATCAGTAGGTATCACAATATACGTATTACCTAATCATAGCGTTAAGGATACGATTGTCGTCGATGCGCTGCCAAATATAAGGTGATGCTTTCTCTTTTATTTTTTGGGCGAAGCTCCTCGCTTCGTTCATCCCGTTACTTTCGAACGTTTGAGAGAATCACAAATATACAGTTATTGAAAGTATATTTAATCCATATTTTTACCTTTCTACTAGCTTCGACCTAGAATTCGTTGAATGTGGTTCT
Source organism: Itoplectis maculator (assembly GCA_964034905.1). Taxonomy (NCBI): domain Eukaryota; kingdom Metazoa; phylum Arthropoda; class Insecta; order Hymenoptera; family Ichneumonidae; genus Itoplectis; species Itoplectis maculator. The sequence continues at coordinate 9,164,413 of OZ035852.1, read as the reverse complement.
GCCGTAACATCCTTGTTTCGCTTCGTCGATATTCACCGATCGTCGAACAAAACGGTCGACAGAGTACAACGCTATGGATGCGACGACGACGAAGCCAAAAAGAATTCCGTATTTCCAAACTTAACATAATACCATCCCGCTGTAAACTATGTGTAATAAAATATTGGGTTGGGAAATAAACTTTTACACGTGACTACACGACAGTCCCAAAGGAAAATTGTGTTGATCATCGTACCTCCCCCAAGTGCCAGGATAGGATGGAGATCACGAAAAAAAAAGTTGTTTACAATACATATACTGTATTATATTTTGATGCTACAATGTTAAATGCTATATAAAAGAAATGAGGTGATGTGAAGAAAAAAAAATCACAAATGCCAGAAATATACCGACGCAAGCGAACGTTACAATGATTCGTAACCGAATGGAGAACAAGTGTTTTGCATTCCCGAATTAATCGGTCACTCGTACATATTCCTCCTTTTTTCGATTTTTACAATTGCAGATCGATCGATACTTGATCTTGAAAGGCGGATTATTATTTTTTTTTTACGGTTTTGTACATTTTTGCGGGGCCTTTCGGATCAAGTATCTTCTCTTTAATAATATACAAATAGAATAATCCCACACGTAATTCGAGCTAGGTCCAATGTCGGAACGTGGCCATGTACAGAGTTCGTACAGCGTTGTGTCAGGGAAATAATGAATCTCGTGTGACTGAAAATCGCAATGCGCTTTCGTTTGTAAATGCCGCAGGTAAGATGACTCTCTGCTTGTTAAGTTTGATCGATGGTGTTTGCAGCACATGAAGACAAATTTGAAAACGCAAACAAAAAAAAAGAGAACGAAACGATTCTTCAAAGCGCTGTTGACAATAGCGAGGAATATTCCAGAATCAATTGTGCATAAACCCCGTACATATTCGTTGGATCGATTCTTGTTTTAAAACGTTCGTAAAAGCAATACCTAAACAAGTCCCCTTATTATTCATTGCGGCCTCTTCAACGATAACCCGAAATTATAACATAGATTAAAAGTATATATATATATAAACGATACACATGATTGTAATTATAATACATTCTCGTTTCGGAAGCTATTTTATATTTATCAATAATCTTACGACAATCACGCATCCCGCACAGCTTTAACCCGGTGCAATTTTTTTGTTTTTTTTTTTTTTTTTACTTTTTCGAGACAATTCGAGCATCCGCGCTAGTCGCACGAATTTTGCAAACCCGGTGAAAACATTTTATCATTACTTTATGGTACAAATTCGAAGGACAAAGTCGAAGATGAATAGGCGGATAATAATAATAGCTATAGAAGAGATTTGCAATCGAATATCAGCAACCGCGAAGCATTATCGACAAGTCGAACAAATTTAGATCTCGCGACTATCTTGTTTATCTTTTCATATACATATATTTTTTGTTTTTTTCTTATTTTGTATTTTTTTTTGTTATCTCTTTTATCATATCCTTACATCCACGCTCATCCTGGGCTGACGAAAATATTGTATTGCGATGAAAAATAGATTTTACATTCGCGAGGAAACGAAAGACAAGTAGGTGTGGTACGATCAACTCCGAAAGTGTTTGCGTGTGTGTATATACGTGTTATAAAAAAATGTCGAAGCCAACTGATAGAAAGAAAACTTTATACAATCAATAGCAAAGTGGCACTAGCGTGCTTCGATCACAACCATAATCTTCAATCGCGTGTAGGTACTCCCATTTTTTAATATATATAAATATATATATATATATATATATATTTCTTTTTATTTCGCGTGTTTAACCGATCAATAATATCTAAGGATTACAAACAATAATAGTATAAGAAAAAAACAATTTCGGTGGAAGACCTAAGAAAATGTCAACGTGACTGCTAAATCGTGAGAATAGCCCGCTTCAGAGCGTTCGAGGTAAGCACAGTTAATTGCGACTCAAGAAAAAATCTCAAAACTCTCGCTTTCGTCGTTATTTATACTAGTTTTTTTTTCCTTTTTAATTTAATCCGATGAACGAATTTTTTTCTTCTATATTCTAAAACCTACACATATTTATAATTTTTTTTTTTTCGTTTTTTTTTTCTGCGGTAGAATCGTATAGAAATTGTTCTTGGAAGTGAGTAAGGAGCCATCGAACGATCCTCGTCGTCGAGGCGCGAAGAATCACCAAGAGAGTCCCTCACAGCCTAAGTAGGACCTTCGATTGAGATCTTTCGAGACTATTCAAAACGTAAGCTAACCGAGATCCCCGCAATCTCTTCCTATACATCGTACATATATAATTTTTTTTTCTTTCTTTTTCTTTCGCAAATACATCCACTGAATAATCGCAGTGGTCAGAAAGATCTCGCGAGCGTCGCGCGGGTAATACGGGTGGCAAAAAAGCTGTTTACGAAAATCCACGTAAAAAGAGATCAGATTGAAGAGTGAAGGTCGAGAAGTGCGCGCGATCGGCAACTCGAGGAAACGAGCTTTGAGGGCGGCTTGGCGAATCTTCGGGCGCGAACAACGCGACGCGTTCTCCAGTTACAAAAATTCGTCGCGTTCGGCTGTGGTTGACCTTAAGTACACGAGTATAACGATTTAATTCTAGAGAGTCTTCGCAAAAGGACAAACGCGCTTTCCGGGTTTTTCGCTTGGTTTCTATCTACACCGCGCCAAAAACGGCGCCCAGACTACGTTTCATTGAAGATAAAAAGCGCGGAGCGTGGGTGTGTGTGTCTCGAGCACATCAGAATTTTTTTATTTGAAGCTAGTCGCGTGCCTCGCGCTTCGAGCAATCTCTTTCCTCGCCTTCGTTGCCCCTTGAGAAATAATATCGATACGACAGACGCGAGAGCTCACTTAAAACTACGATAGACTAACGTTATTTCGCAGCGAGATATCAATGTAACGGTGTCTTTAGTTTTTTAATTTTTTTTTTGTTTTGTTTGTAGTTTTTTTTACGCTTTCTCGTTGATCCTATCGTCTCGGCGCTCGTTCTAGTTGCACGTACGGTCGCTGGGGCATGCAAGCTGCTAACAGGGGGTCTCTTCGGTTACGGAAAAATTCATTCTCTCATAAACTGTGTGAGCGAGCGAGTGTGAGTGTTTGTGTGTTGGGTGTCTCCGGTCGTTTGATTCTGGACGACTCAGCGGCCCAATTTTCGTCGGCTGCAAACCGGCAATGAAGAGGGCCCGTCTACGACGATTCGCTCGTTATCTCCGGTGTCGTACTTACTGGCGTTACCGACGTTTTGAAGGACGGAACGAATTCGGCCGCGTCGGGGTTCAATGTACTCTGAAATTAATAATTTTCAGTCAAAATCTTTCGTTATCAACTTTTCCACTGGAAATAATTTTATTTTTCTCAAGTGCTCATGTCGACTCAGCGAAACGTGGTGATCAGTGAGTGGAAGGAGGTTTCGTTACCTGTTTCGCGAGGTCCCCTTGAACTCTCAAGCCACCGAGCTGCTGGCACAATTCATTGCCACTACTGTCCAGGCCATTGGTGGCGTTGCACCAGGCGGTGGAGGTTTGGTTTCGCTGGTGCTGCCTCTCCTCCTCGAGCATCGCCTCTAGACACTCCTCCATTAATTCCTCCTCCTCCAACTGCTCCAGAACCTGCGGAATCGTTGTAGATAGCAAATCATGTCTCAAGCATTTTACTCAGAGGAAAAAAATCTCAACACAAACAGATTCAAGTCACAATTGTTTTTGCTCCAAAAAATAAAAAAAATTATTCTCACCTCCTTATCGAACTCCTCTTCGTTCTCCATCCACATGTACTCGGAAAAGTCGCTATCCGACACAGGCTGAATGTCCACCTCGGGCTCGTCGTTATCCAGATAAGCTATGACTCCGCTTTCGTGCCCATAATATCCGTTGCCGGAGCCACTGTTCGGGATCTTCATCTTCATGCCAGAATTGTGTTCTATACTGAAACACATCACAGCGATGACTTGTGAAACTTCGCACAGTGGTAATACGAACAAAACTCTATTCAATCAGGATAATCAGTGACAATTTGTCACTGGAGAACGAATATCTCTAAGGCCAAGAATGTTGCTTTTGTCGCTTCAAAATATCTCGATAAGCCGCGAAAATACTTCGATCGCGCGCGCTTAGCTCTCGAGCAATATTATTAGGAAACGCGTAAGCGAAAGACAGATCCAAGAGAGAAACAACACAGTACGGGGGACAACGCATACGGATCCTCCGTGAAAACGCGAGGGTGGGGGGCGGGTGGAGGGTCGCTTATTATGTTTTCGTATGCGACGTATGCGCGACACCAACCTACAAACGAGAATAGAATAACTTCGTATCCAGGGTCGAGAGAGAGAGAGAGAGAAAGACGGCCGGACGTCGCGTCGCGCTTCTTGCGTCTCGCGGAGCCGAAAAACGCAACCTTGGGGGCCCCGTCGAATCACCTTGAAGGAGGAAACGAGACGCGTACGTTGTCTCGCGGTCGTCGTGAAATTTTTCTCTCACATACGGCAAAGCGCCGTCGTCGTTGTCGGGCGCGCGTCTCCGACGTCTTTGCGGATCGCAAGGCCGAGTTTGCGCGAACCGGTGACCGCGAATTTTGGGGCCTAATCCGAAGAAATCTCCTCACTGAGAATTTGGCGACTCGGCGTCTAGCGACTCATGTTGCTCGCGCAAGAGTGAGAAAGAGGGAGAGATAAATGACGGGGAATGAGATTGACAGATCGGCCGACGCGGCAACCATATTTTTCATTCGTCGCCTCGGTCGCCTCGCAGGGACGAACGCAGAGTGCAACATTTTTGTTGTAATCCCCCAGTGCCATATTCTCTTTCTCTCTCCCTCTGTTTTTCACTCTGTCTCTCTGTCTTTCTCTCTCTCTCTCTCGGAACCCCCTCCCTCCCCCTCGCCCACTCTCTCTTTCTCTCTCTCCGTCTCTGACACTCGACGTAGCAGCCGCGCTGGCTGCTCGCACACGGGAAAATTCTCGCACCCGAAGCAAATTTCGTCGCACGACGGACAACAATGTGCACCACGTACCTCGGGAGGGGGGCTCAACGCGAACGCCAACTACTGCACCCTTATTAAATACACGATTTGCGCAGTTACGATATAACGAGCGAAATGCGCGTTGTTAAAACACAAATTAGCGGTCGGTGCGCGAGATGCTGACTGCGTTCAGTGCTGCCACCGTCGTCGACGTCGTCGCCGCCGTCGTCGTCGTCCGGAGTCATTGGCGCCGCGCGGGATTCTCGAAATCGCGCTGTCCTGACTGTCGCGCTTTTACCGTCACCGGACCGAATCGCGTTTGTCCAATCGAGAACTCGATCGTGTCGGCAGGCGGAAGACGAAGAGGAAGGAAAATAAGACGCTTCGCGCGAATTTCCGCCGTGAATTTGGGACATTTTGGTGTTGCGACACTGTTTCGAGTCGCACGCGCGACTGATGAAAACAAAACATTTCCTTCTGTAGCGACGATGAGTCAGTGTCGATGTGGGAAATGTATACGGGACATTCCACGCCACATCCAAGTTTCTCGGTTTTTCACCTTTGATCGCAATCCCAAATTTCATTGAAACAACTTTTTTTCTAGGATGTATTTCAGTAGACTCGGCCTCGTGATTCATACCGTAAAGATCTAGTATTTTAACTGCTAAAGAATAATTTTCGTCATTTTGTTAGTAATGAATGAACTTGTTGATTGTTATAAAAACAGTGTAAGAAAAGGAAAAAATCGCCGATAACATATCTGTTTCAGCGTTGAAGATATGAAAGATATAGGAGGACCCTGTAAATTCGACTCAGAATGTCCCATGCACAAATCTTCGCTTTGACACAACCGACACAACAGTCACCAGGCTCGGCAGAATTTACCCCGTCGCTCCTGCGCCAATGCGACGGCCGGTGAACTTTTCCAATCTGTCCGGCCGATGGTAACAAATAAAAAAAAAAACAAAAAAAAAAAACAAAGAAACACACGTATACATCAAATACCCAGATCTCCATCGGCCGCGTTTCTTCCTCTCGAGTTCCGAATCGTCGCCCCTGCGAACCAGGTCAGCGAGCGACGCGAGACTTTTCCGTCTGCGAGAGATAAGGCGATAATTCGCTGACCACGGGTAGGTTGGTCGTCCTGACAAAAGTGGGAAAAGTCATCGTCCAGTCGCGCCTTTGACTTCGGAGTCGCCAGACCGCGCAGCTCTTGACCTGCGCAGTCGCCGTTCGGATCGGCGGCGGTGGCGGCGCGGCCCGCCGATTGGTCGAGCCGCCGTCTGACGCGCGTGTGTTGACGTTTCGTCAAAACAAAGCAACGTCCCCGGGGGTGTGCAGCGCACTTTATCGCGACGATTCGTGGCAAGTGCGTCGATCGTCGCTCCGCTCGGCTCTCAAGCTCTCGTTCCGGGTGCGCGCGGTTCAGTGTTATAACCGAAACACGTTGAACACATACAATTATTCCGTCTCGAGTGTGAGAATAATAAACAAACGAAAAAATCGAAAAATCGTGCGGCGTTCGTCACATCCGCGTCGGTGTCCACTTTTTACACGCGAGTCGCGAGAGTCGCCCGGTCGCGCGTCCTCGACGTCCGCTGTGTTTTTCTTTATTTCGTTGTTGTTGTTGTCGTCGCAGTTCACGCGAGTTGTGCGGTGGTAAAACGCGCGCGCGCAGTGCACGTCATGTCGTCCACGGCGAAGTTCACGTCGGACGAGCTCGGTGGTGAGTAACGATTGGTGCCTTTTTGTCGAAATTTCCATCGCTGCCCCGGATCGGGACACGTCGATCGCCCGCCGGAGTCGGTCTCGCACCGACAACGAGCAGCGACCGACTCGGAGTCGCCAGCTGTCAGACTGACGTAGCGGCCATTTCGCGTGGCTTCGGCGCGCACGTAAACAAACCGAGCGCGCGAGGCCCCAGCGTATCCCGTGTCCCTTTTGCGTCGCAATTCCAGTTTTCGCGACAACGGCGACAACGACGACGACGATGACGCTCGGGGCTACCCGAGACGCGTTGCTCAATTTTTCTCGTCGTTCCCCTCACCCCGCTGCCCCCCCCCCCCCACTTCCACTCGATCGCGTTGCTATTGATGGAAAAATAGAATATCGCGCGCCTATCGCGTCAGCGATTTTCTTCTTTTTTTTTCGCGCCTTTAACGGTTCAATCTATGGCTTACGATCGACGTGTCGTCGTGAGCGGCAATTATAGCGCGGGGGCAATTAGAAACGGCTATGCAAATAAAATTGTCGGTCGACCGTACGTCAGATTTTTACGGAAAAGGCTACGATAGAGTTGAACCGTCGCAATCCGAGGCGGTGATTGGCGCGTGTAATTGTGGAATTTACTGCGTTGCGCGCAGATTCCGAGTGTTGATTTGCCGTGGCTATACGATGCATATTTCCAGGCGGTCGTCTCACTCACGACGACGCCTGTATTTTCGTTCGCTGAACGTGCGGTTTGTATTTACGGAAAATATATTTGATTTATTGTAAATTAAAAAGTCGCTTTTGGAATAAAATGCAGTGTTGTCGGTGTATTTGTCGAATTTACGCTGAAATACGATGCATATTTCAGCCGGCTGCTTCGCTCGCAACAATGAGACAATATATTTTTGGCGACCGTATATGAGGGTCAGATTTGCGCAGGTAGAAATGTATTCCGGCGGTCAAGCACCTGCCAACCGTTTCGAGCCATTTGCAGCTTCTTAGGCGTTGAACCCGAAACCCGAGGGCGAGGGATTCGCCTCGAAATCCTCGCGCGGGGCCGTAAATCAAACGTCACGACCGGCCGAAGTCGCGTTCGGCCGCGCATCAGGTAGTCGCGCCGGACTTTACGAGCCTCTTTCGTGTCCCGCGCGCACACGACGCTACGGACACGTGCCTCGCCATCTCTATACGTCAATCGGGCGCCAGAGTCGCGCATTCGACTTCCTGCTAACGCGGTAAACACGTCGATGCGCGAAATTACGCGTACAGTCGAGTCGCGGGTTTTGCCGATAAACAAATTCGCTTTTTTTATAAAAATAATGTATATAACATTTTTTTAAATTTTATTTATTTATTATGAATCGATACTTTGACAATTTTCAGTTACAACTTTCTACAACTCGATACCGATCGAACCGAGTTTCCAGGGTCTTCGGTATTTTTACAACGCAACATAGAAAAGTCATCCCCCAAAAAATTGGAACGCTGCGCGGAAACAAGGACGTCTCTGTGTATCTACACGCGGGATACGCGGAGTCGCGCGCGCCCGCGTCGCTATCTCTCTTATCAGCGATATTAAAAAGAAACTACGAGGCGCGGGAGAAAGAGCACAGGGGAAGAAAAATACGGATAACGGCTGTCGATAGTGTGCGACCATCGTGAGCGGGAGATAAGGAGCTTCCCGGGACGCTCGGAGGCGTCGCCCCTCCCGACGAATCGGCGAGTGTGTCCCCGGAGAGCCGTGAACTTCTCCGTGGAACAAGGAGAGAAGAGAAGAAAAAAGAAAGAAAGAAAAGAAAACAATGAACGCGAACGAGCACGTGCTGCCCCGTTGGTTCTCGTTCGTCACCGCCGTCGCCGTCTCTCGTGGCGGCTTCAGCGGCGACGACCTTCCCAGATCTTTGACGTTCGTTGCGAATGCTCTGTGTGTGCAACTTGGAAGACGCTGCCGCGGTTCCTCGGTACGACGACGCGTAGCGAGGGAGAAAGAGATAATATTTTTATTCTCGGAAACAATAGGTGTTTTTTTTTGTTCCCTTTTTTTTCGAATGCAATTTTTTTTTACATATTCTGTTTATTACCATTGGGACTTTTTCTGAAGAAAATTGCAAGACTGAATTGACTTGAGTATCCATTTCTTTCTTTTTTTTTTTTTTTTTTCATGAAGCCATTAAAAGCCGAGGCATTGAAACGTAAACGACTTTTGGCACGAAGCGAGATGAAGCGAGAAACCGAGCGGTGATCGCGCCGAATGCGAGAGAGATGGCGCTCGCGTTTCAAGCGTGCAACAGTTGCAATTGTTGAAACTTTGTATCACGTTAGTCGTAGGCAATTTAGACGAACGGGAAGAACTCGGTGCTGGTCGAGACGAGATCGCAGGACCGAGGGGAATTATCCACTTGGGTTTTCGCATGTGTTGACCCCGATTGTTTCGTAGCGAAAGAAAGAAAGTCTGAGGACAAAGCACTCAGTCACTATTTACGTTCTCCCCTTCTCCCTCGCAGCGTCTCAGCCTCGCCGCTCAATTCGCCTTCTGGCGCGTTCGACAATGAAGACAGATATAATGCAATAAGAATGCAGCCGGTTGTGTCTATTTATAGAAACATCCGTACGTGACCGGAGTCAGGGACGTCCCAGCTGGGATTTCCTGTGAAGCGAACGCGGCCAAAGTGAATCGTCGAGATTTTCGTCACCCTTCGACCAGGAGTGACTGAATTAATTTTTCGTTTTTCACCCACGATCGTCGAGTCGCGCGGCTGGGCCAAGAAATTGGCACGAGAGTCCCATCGTTGTAACTCAGTCATCCCGAGATTTCCGCGTTGCGTGCAGCCAGCGCGAATGTTTGCAGAACTTGCCGCGTGGGTCTCGGGGACACGACACTTCCTGGTGTTCACTCGCCAAATTTGCAGTCAATTAATTTGAATTTTCGACACGATTTAATTATTTTCTCAGACATTGTTTGAAAAGTTTGCAGCTAACATTTATTTATCTACGTATTTATTTTGTTTACTTTCAAGCTTAATTAGCTGAAAAATTAGTTTAGATGATTATTCATGTTTTTTTTGTTATGTTGACCCGAATCGTAACGCTATCTCAACCACCCGAGCCAATCGGGTCAACCGGTTTACGAAAATGAACTTTTGCTCGCGCGCCAAACCCACTTTTGTTCTCGAAGTGCGTTTGCCCAGTGTGATAAGCCGCCGGCTCGACAGCGCTAACACAATAGTCCCCCCTCCCCTCCCCCCTGGCTCGGGCCAACCAATTCCACTTATCACGCGAGACCGATTAGATATAACAACCATTGGCTACCGCAACTAATTACGCGGCTTCGACGACGATCAAGCTGGACGTCGACGTCCGACCCTTTGTCTCGACGCGCCTGAAGCGCAAATTGCTCTGACGAATTAAACGAAAGTCCCAGACGACCCGAGAGAGAAAAAGTTTCGTTGATTCGATTGAATTTGTCGCTGACAGTGAAATCGGAAACTTTGCGTCTGACGCTAATCAAATGATCCTTTTAACTTGCCTTTTTCTTCGTTATCCCCATTCTCTATTTCATTTTCTCAATTTTTTTTTGTACAAAAGCGATAAAATTGAGTGGCATTTGAACAATTACGTTTTCGTTATTATAAGGAATTCGGGTTTTCTTCCTTTTTTTCTTCGTTTGTTTTTTTAAATTTGAAATGATGTCCCAGCGTGCCTAAATAAATATAAAAAAAGGAACGTCAATGTTTTCATCTCTGAATCAACAAATTTGGTTTGCTTTCTTTTTTCTTTCTTCTTTCTTTTTCTCGTTTACGCTTCTCACCGTTTACGTTTCTGCCCAGAGTCTGATCTCGTAAACGATGCGCAGACGGACGGACGGAACCACGAGCATGACACGCGATTCATCGCTTCCACGTTGAATGCAACACACAACGCGCGACGCGTTTTATTGTACGCAAGGAATAAAAGGATCTACGTGACCGGAGTCAGGGACGTTCGGCGCCGAAGACGCGCACGTACACAGCTTCGGAGCAGCGTCGACCTTCGACGTCGCTCCGTGAACGAAAAGAAACGTAAACACGACGCCGATAACGATTTTCCGGAAGTCAAGCCGCATCAACCCCGACGTCGCGTCGGTCGATTAGTTCCGAGCTCTCGGAATTTTCTAATTAGAGCGGGAGTCGAGTGGGGCGGTTGAACGCCACGGCCCACGAACCTTTGTCCGCCCAGGATTTCGTCCTTTCCCCTCGGCGCTTCGATCTCCCCGCCGGGATTCGCGCTACGTGACTCGACGCGCGTCGCGTTTTCGTTGCGTCGCGACTGCCGATCTCTTCCCCCTCTCGGTAAACCGTTACCGCGTTGCCGTTGCTTTTTCATCGGACGGCTGATCATCAATCGGCAGTAAATATATATCAAAATGATAAATATGATAATATCATTATTTTTTTTATACTTCGCGAACAGTTTTTGCGACAAGCGGATAAATTTTAGTCTCAATTATCCGTGAAATAAAAAAAATAATTGGATATATAAACGATATAGTTATTCGATTTAAATGAATTATTAATTAGATGTCAATAATCGAGTAATAAATACGATTTAAAAAAAAAATCGACGAGAGAAAAAAGGTTCCCATATGTTGGCCGCGCCGCTCGATGACCGAGAGACAACAGCACAACGCATCCTCCGGGCTTGCGCTCCGGAAAATCCGTGGCCTTGGTCGGCTCGAGTCTATCGATCGGCGAGAGATTCAACACGTTGCGATGCACACGTAGCAAGCGCGCGCTGCGGTCGACGGCAGCAGCAGCAGCAATAGCAACAGCGAGGAGACTACGACTCGGGGTCATTACGCGTCTATTTTCGACGCGCGCGGCGTCGTAGGACGCCGGAGCAGTCACGTCGGGCCCGGGTCGCTCATTCAACTGTGAACCGCTGTACACGAATAAGTGCGCAGGATAATCGTGTCGGGGAACGTCGAGCGACGATAAATGCGATGCTTGCCTTTTTTTCGCTTTTCCACGAAGCTCTTTTCATGCCCCGATGTTTGTTTCGACAGTCGACAATTGCATTAAAAAATAGTACTTTGTGATACAAGGGCGAGAAAGCGGCCATTACGCGCGGAGGTTAGGAAGCGGCGCACTCGCCAAATCGAGTGCTACAACGACACGAGGCGAAGCCGAGTGTTGTTTGTAGCACGAGAGGAGGCGAGTGCACTGCTTCCTAACCTCCGCGGGATGGCCGCTTTGTCGCCCATGTATCACATACTACTTTTTGTAACGAATGTCAACGTGATGTCGCACATCTTCGTGCCTGCAAAGCGTGCGTGAGATCATCTTGTAGATAGTTTCACGCACGCCAATGTGTGCGTGAAGTAATGTAGATAACTTCACGCACCAGATGGCGTACGTGAAATTATCTACGTTGACATGAGCATAATACGCGATCTCACGCACGCTTTGCGGGCACGAAATGTGCGACATTACGTGCATGAGTTACAAAAAATAATAAAAATTTGCTGTTACGGACTTGAAAAACCCGACGTCAGTTTGAATTTCCATGTTCCCACGTTTTCATGTTTTAGAAAATGATCGTGATTTTATATTTTACCTTTTTTCATAATTTTATTTGTACACTTTTGTTTCATTTTTTTTTGTTATGCTTTTTTAAACGTCGTAATTTTCTCGCGGCACTTGAATATTTTACAAGCATAATCGCGGCGTTGCACTCACAAAGGAGGTTTCAGTTTTTCCACGGAAAACTCCGGTTCACGACCCCGACTAGCGTGCTGCGCCGCTTCCCAGGCGAACTTCTGCGTTACACGCGTCAAAGCGGCTCTCGTGACCAAGTTACGAGTTGCCGTTATTGTTATTATTATATCGCGACTAGCGTGCGTTTATCGTGCCGACTGATCTCCAGCGATTTATTCGTCCACGTGTATTTTTTTTCCTTCTTCATTCCGTGCAATTTCCATTTCCGTCCGATTCGGGTCGAAAAAGCGACGGGTAATAATTGCACGAATTTCGTGATGGATTAGCCGTCTCTCATACTTCTCGCCTGTTTATTCGTGTTCCTCGTATTAACTGATACAAAGCGGCAGCTGTTGAAGTCGGACAGCGCGGAACGTGCGAGCCAACTGAAACGGTGTCTGTTCGAATCCACCAGAAGTCTCAACTCCCGGATGTTTATCCTCACACGGTCCCTGGAACATACGTAATCCGGATTCTTCTCCATTGGGAGACTTTATTTTTTTCTCTGAAAAATGTTCTTTTGAAGTTTTTTTCATTAGTTGCGTTTACATTTCTGCTGCTTGAATTTATCTGTCACGAATAACTGGAAAAATATGGCAGGAAAGGAGGAAAGACAAATTCGAGCCAACGAAAACAAGCGAAAGTTTGCATATGTGTAACGTTTGTCCCATATGGTGTGAGTGCCTAAAAATGTGTTTTCACAGCAAATGCATGAATAACTAAGTAAAAAAATAAAATAAAAAAAGGTTTGAATAAGCGCAAGATGCTAATAGGTCATGATAAACATCGGCGAAATAAACCGAAAAATGTTGCTCGGCCGACAATCTTCGGATCCAAGTCGCGACGATGAAATTCCCGAAGCTCCGCGTTCAAGTGAGCTAAACGCAGACGTTCTCACATCGTCTTCGTTAGTATAGTGGTCAGTATCCCCGCCTGTCACGCGGGAGACCGGGGTTCGATTCCCCGACGGAGAGAATTTTTTTTTATTTACAAATAGTTAGGAAACATTGCTAAATTGCATCATTCGATTTTTCGAATTTTTTGCTTCGGCGAAAATGTTGTAAACAAATGTATACGTCGATTCGTCGCGTAAGCAACGGGCGTTAGTTTCTCACATATCTCTGGCAATTTCCAATATCTCAGAGTAGAAGACATAGCAGAGAAATATTGCTAGTCGCATTCGTTAATTAGTTAATAATTTTACATAGTTAATCTAGCAACTGTTCGGCCAAAAATTTTTTTTTTTTTCAAAATCAACTAAAAAAGGGTTGTAACCGGTGTTTTCAGGGGTAGAATATGCGACTTGAGAACGATGGTATAGGTTAAAAGTCGATATTTTGAAAAAATTAATTTCGTGACCCCGATTTGGGCAATTTTCGGCCCGGCGGCCAGATCTACGATTTCTGACAAACTGTTCGGCCAACATTTTTTTTTTTCAAAATCAACTAAAAAAGGGTTGTAACCGGTGTTTTCAGGGGTAGAATATGCGACTTGAGAACGATGGTATAGGTTAAAAGTCGATATTTTGAAAAAATTAATTTCGTGACCCCGATTTGGGCAATTTTCGGCCCGGCGGCCAGATCTACGATTTTTGACAAACTGTTCGGCCAAACATTTTTTTTTTTTCAAAATCAACTAAAAAAGGGTTGTAACCGGTGTTTTCAGGGGTTGAATATACGACTTGAGAACAATGGTATAGGTTAAAAGTCGATATTTTGAAAAAATAAATTTCGTGACCCCGATTTGGGCAATTTTCGGCCCGGCGGCCAGATCTACGATTTCTGACAAACTGTTCGGCCAACATTTTTTTTTTTCAAAATCAACTAAAAAAGGGTCGTAACCGGTGTTTTCAGGGGTAGAATATGCGACTTGAGAACGATGGTATAGGTTAAAAGTCGATATTTTGAAAAAATAAATTTCGTGACCCCGATTTGGGCGGTTTTCGGTCCGGCGGCCAGATCTACGATTTTTGACAAACTGTTCGGCCAAATTTTTTTTTTTTCAAAATAAACTAAAAAAGGGTCGTAACCAGTGTTTTCAGGGGTAGAATATGCGACTTGAGAACAATGGTATAGGTTAAAAGTCGATATTTTGAAAAAATAAATTTCGTGACCCCGATTTAGGTAGTTTTCGGCCCGGCGGCCAGATCTATGATTTCTGACAAACTGTTCGAGAACAGTTTGTGAATTCGAGAATTCGCATTGATGACTTCACCCGGTGTACCTTACACGGTCGTTAAACCGTGTTTTATTTTCTCCCCGCGGCAAACACACCGAGTTAGCGCCGTTCTCTCCCCCTCTTTATTACCTCATCAGTGGGTTATCGAACTTTTGCCGGATCACCGACACGTTTGACCCTCTCTCTTCGCGCTGGGGACGTTGCGGTGCATATAAATTATAACCCGGAGAAAAAAGAATCACGGCATCAATGTTGTCATTGTCAGAGATTATTATTATTATTGTTTTTATTGTTATTATTGTTGTCGTGACAATAACACATTACGTCGCGAAACACCGTAATGATATTTTGTTCGGACAGTCGGGGAGCACCGGCGCAGAGCAAAAGTCACCGGTTGTCGTAAAACAATATGAGCTTCGCGCTTGGCGAAGCGCGAGGCGACCTGAGCAATGCTCGTTGCCCGCCTGCGGGCCGAGCCCGAAGGATTACACGCTCCACTCGACGCTTTTATTAGTTCTCCAATCGAAGGACGAGCGGGAATTGCGAGATTGATCGATTACAAAAATTGATAAAAAAATGAATTAAAAAACATTTATGTTTTTATGTTACAAAAATATATGTATTAAAAATATGTGTTGTTGCGACGGTTATTTTAAACGAATTGTCTTGTTCTTTTTTCGAGGTGCAGAGTCCTGGGTGGAGGTGATACCCGCGCCGGCGGATCGAGTGACCCCGTTGCCGTTCAGCAGCGGCGGCGAGGAGTACCTGCGACTTCTCCGGGAAGCCCAGCGGGATTCGACGCAGTCGTCGGCCAGGCATTCCCTCGCCTCCTCGAGGCGAGACACTCCGAGGGACAGGTGGGTCGTGTGCATCGGCAGATGGAAATTAAAACAGTAATTTTTCCAATCGGGAAAATAGATAATACTCGACTGAGTATTATTTTTTCTGAATTTGCAAAATCAGCGCTTTTATTTATTTATTTTTTAATAAAAAGAAATGTCGCGATATAATTTCCGACAATTTGCATACAATCAAATCATCATTCAGAAAGACGTTGGAGTGATAAAGAAAAATATACTCGCTCGCGTGTCTCTGGCTCGCGATTAAATACCCGAGAGAGCCTCGTGACGTTTGCACTCCGGAATCCGCAGTAATATTTCAAATGCTCCGGCTGAGCCGCAGCGGTTAAAGAGCTCAGCGTTTCCTCTCTCGTCGCGTATGCCGAGTGGATACAGTGGGCGACTCTCCATATGGCGCGGAGATAACGTTTTCACCGCGCGTCGCGCCTCCCGTTTTTCGCTCCTCTGGTCGAACGAGCGGAAACACCGTGGCACGCGAGACGCGCGGGTTCGTTGTATCCGCGTCGTTGAATCCGTCGATACCCCGTGACGAGTCTAACGAAATTGCTTTTTTGTTTCAGCCCGAAGAGCCCGCCGAACAGCCCCAACACGGAACTCTCGACCGAGGATGATCTGCGAGGCGTCTACATAAATTACAGTTGCACCAAGGTCGGTTTACGCGACACGACGCGATAACTCCAAATCATGGAATTTCCCCTCACCCCGGACGCTTCTGCAAACTGATTAGGTGGACGTTGGCTTATTTGCGGCACGAAAATTACCGACGCACCGGAGACGGACTTTCGCTTTTCAAGAACAAACGACGCGCCGGTTGCGTTCTGGAAAAACTGCTTGTCGTGGAATCGGATCGGTTTTGCGTTACCGCATATCAACTTACAAGTGCGCATCCTCGCGACGTTGAGAGTTGACGCTTTTGGTCTCGGATTCAGAGTCTCGGACTCGAAGGCGATTGAAGAAAAATAATGCAATTATATTGCACGGAAAAAAAAGAAAAGTAAAAAAAATGAACTCCAGGCGGCAAATATTGAATCCCATTGAAAACAGTATTGAACAAATAATTAATAAGATTTAGTTCTTTTTTTTATATTTTTTTTCAACGTGAGTCAATTTTCCAGTCGAGAGTTTTTATTTTTTTATTTTTCGAATTTCCCAGCTTCATCGTTCACCCGATATATCCACTCGAGTCAAGACGTCGTCGAATTTGTCGCGCAGTATCGCGCGACGTCGTCGTCACCGCGTGAGAATCGTTTCCCATGCGTCATCGGTCTCCGCTCTCTTCACCTACATAACCAGCTGGCGGCGCTCGAGCCGTATGCATTATTCGCCGGGCGACCTTGCGCAATGCCGCGGCGCGAGCCGACACTGGGGACCTCTCGACCGGTGGAAAACGGACCGAGAACGAAGATTCGTCTCCCGGGAGTCTGACCGATTATTCACCCTGAAGACAACGATCGCCGCGACTCGCGGCTTCTCGGCCGTATCCGGCTACATTTAGCCGCGATCTTCGACGTTTCAGTCCACATCGGCGATTCCATCCTCGAGGAATCGTTGAAGTCGGCCGCTTCCGAGCCATCGATTGTCTCTTCGATTACTCCGCTAACCTGGTCGAACCGCTGTTCTCGTTCGCACGAGCCAACCCCGTTCGCTCGACTGGAATTGCGACGCGTTTCGCGTCGCGACCAGCGCGAAGCTGCCGGCTCGTCCGGCCGACCGGTCGATAAACGCGCGCGGAGAGTCTCCACCTCGCTCACGCGACAAGCTCATTGGCGAGCTCGTTGGCTTGACCAGCGACTCGCGTGTCTCGAGCGCGAACGGTCGTAGGTAGGTTCGGCCGCAGGTTCAGTAATCAGCGGAGAATTTCTCGGGCCTTTATTTTACGTTCGTTCGGAATTCGCGAGCCAAGTGCCAAGGCCGCTGACTGGCAAGAGTCACGCTTTTCTTCGGCTGCTCCAAAGCGCAGCAAATGAGAATTTTCCGCTGACACTCGTCGCACCTCGTTTGCGTCGCGCTCATTGGCTGCGGTCAACCACATCGGTGTCTCTTCCCGCACATCGTTGGCTGTGACTTGTATGCAGCGTCTACATTGTCAGCGATGTTTGCTCGGTTGGTTAACCCGCCGTACGAGCTTCGAGACAGGCGATACCTAAAGAGGAAACCGGTTGGCGCGCTGCGCGACCCAACCGGGTGACTCTTATGGCGGGAGAGGCGTTCGTCGAAGAATCGAGCACTCGTTTTTTCGCTTATGGCAAACAGAGAGAGACAGACATAAAAAAATAGAGGGACAGGAAACGAGCACACATAGATAGAGCCTGGGAAAATTATTCTTGCGATAAGCGTACTAATACACTGAAAAAATGAACAGTAATTACCAATCGTTAGTCAGAGCTATCAATATTTGGAAAACCGCGACCAAAAAATGTTTGTAGGCCTGACCAGTGAGTGATAATCGCAACGACCAATTTTTCTTAGTGTGAGCACAATTTTTCTTTCAAATTATATTCAAGCTCGCTTTTCCACGAAGGCTTTCAGTATCGCGCCACGCGCAGCCCGAGAGAGGCGACGGTGAACCACCGAGAATCCGAGCCGCAATGACGATGCAACTGCAGCGTCGGAGGAGCGACGACGAGCGCGGAGCAAGCGCCGAGGAAAGCAGCACGGCGGGCTCGTTCCCCGCGTTTCGTCAATGAGACGTCGCGGGGGCCACGTGGACGCACTCGACGTCGACTGTCGCAGGAGCGCAAGAGTGGCTTGGGCGAGGGAGGAGAGCGACGAGGACGAACGAGCGTGGAATGCAACGCACGGAGAAAGAGGAGGAAGAGAGAGGCAGAAAGAGTCAGAGGCAGCGACGAGGAGAAGGAGAGTCAACAACGAGAAGAAAACATTGGCGAGCATCGAAACGTCGAGTCGTAGTATCCGTCGTCCAATCCCGGAGCCCGTACGAGCCTCACGCCATGCGCCGCGCGAGGAACATCCATTCTCGATTTAGCTCCGAGAGACTCGCGTGGGAGCCACCGCCACGATTCAATCCGCGTCGACGAACGCCTTCGACGTACTCGTCGATCGTCGTCGGCCTGTACGGGCGAACGTGTAGATCGTTGCACCGCAATCGCACGCCGCGACTTCGGGGGCACGTGTACTCGTCGAGAACTCGGTTGCAGTTCGAAAATTCGTTGTACCGTGTGCGAAGACGATCCGGAGATTCGTCGTGGCTTAACGACCCAGACGAATTGTGCAATCTGTGCGCACTTTTCAATTGCGTTTTAGACGGCTCGTCGACAATGCGCATTGGCAATTTAAGTAGCATCCCCGGTTGCATCTTTCAACTGCGTTTCAGGTCGCTTATTGACAATGTACATTGGCGATTTGAGTATCTTCCTCGGTTGCACTTTTCAATTGCGTTTCAGATCGCCTGTTGACAGTTTTGGCAATTCGAGCAGTCTCGTCGCCTGTTATTGACTGCACTTTATCGCCGCTTCGGAAAGACGATAACACACTGCTAAGTGCCTCACGCCGGCTTTTATTTTCACTCTCAATTACACGTTGTATTCACGCGGAAGCTTGTGAGACGTTTTGTCAACATTTCCTGAGACTTTGTTCGAGGTTGATAATGTTTTTATCGTTTCTCAAAATTATTTTTTTACCCTGGGGGACACTGGCAATTGTTTTTAAGGCTTTCCTCGATGCCGTCGTTTCTAGCCCAACGTAACGTTCTACTTTGTAATCCGGTTTCGCGATAATTACCGGCTATTTTGTATTCATTATTATCTGGGAAAAAAAGTTGTCTTGCAACTTCATGGAAATAGCTGTTGCTACGATTCGATAAATTCAAGTGGATCGACGTAACGATGCTCTAT
Source organism: Itoplectis maculator (assembly GCA_964034905.1). NCBI lineage: Eukaryota > Metazoa > Arthropoda > Insecta > Hymenoptera > Ichneumonidae > Itoplectis > Itoplectis maculator. The sequence goes on along the minus strand of OZ035852.1, from coordinate 9,145,116 downwards.
GCACTTTTATTCGAGGCTCCTAGCTCAACTCGCTTCCTAGCAGCCTCGCTTGCATAGACCTTGGCTTCTTATTTTCTTCTCTTTTTTATTTTTTTTCTCTTGCTCGTTCGATTGCCTTCTCGTCAGTTGTCGGTCAATTGCGCGTCTTGCCGATTTCGTCGTTCGTCGCCGGCCCCCCAGTGCAACCCAAGAGTCTAAAACTCTGCCAAACGCGAAGTGACCCGAAATTCTGCCGGAAATAGTCACGAAGTGATTTCGACAAACGCAGCGAGACGCAGTAAACGTCCGCGTCTGTCGCTACCTCCGCTCGTCCCGATGACTCACAACTTTGGGAGAGGATAAGCTACCTCTCCCAAATCCGAAATGCCCTCATCTTCTCAAGAATCCACTTGAGTGGCGTTCGGCTTTCCATCCGGCAATCCGCTCGCACTCGGAGCGACGAGTCTCGCCGCTGATAAACGACGTTTTTCAATCACCCGCTCCGAACCGGTTTACGACGCCTCGGAAATCGGTTTATCTGCATGTCGAGCCGCGTCGACGAGGTGAACAATATTTTTGCTCGGGGACCGAAGAAAAAACAAGTCGTCGGCTATGTATAGACTGTGATCGCGATATGTTATGCGCACGATCGAGCGGCAACCGAAGAACGTTGGATAGGTCAAGTCGCAATAATTCAGATTCCTTGTTTACGCCGAATCGTCTTGATCATCATCGAAAAATTTGTTTCCACTCGGAGGTCCAATGTCGACTCGTGGATCAGGTGGAAATTAGGGATGAAGACAGCGCTCAAAATTATTATATAAAAAATAACAATATTTATCTAAATTTATAGCTTGACAAAAATATATAGTTCATATTAAATTCACGGATGATTCAGAATAAACTAGAACCAGTACAAAGAATAATTGCTCTGTTACTCAATCATGATTACAATATGAAAGACTCATCGAGGAAAAAAAATTACCCGCTCGAGCTAATTAAAAATAATTGACAATGCGAATGCGATCGTTGTTTTCGCTCGGTGTATTTTTAGATCAATTCGCCCTGTTTTGTCGGAACCCGAGATATTTTTCACGGTGGACCGGACCGGACCGGATTCGCATTCCACTCGGGCAGGAGATTCCGCGTCGCCACGCGGTTTGTTCTCTCGCTTCGCCGTCTCCCGCTCTCCGCTGACCCTGAACCGGAAGATTATCGACTCCCGCAAGTGTTTACAATTGCGGTTACACCGCGCTGCGACCGCCTAAGTAAGTCGCACTGGTTTGTCGTGTGCGTCATGCTCACTCGGTCCCCTCGGGACGGACGCGCGGCTGCGCTCTGCGGTCTCGGTGAATCGGTTCGAGAGGGACACAGATGATGCTCACTTGTATTGTTATTGGTTTTTCTTTGGTTTTTTTGTGCAATTGGCCGATAGCCAGACTCTTTGGCTCGAGCGTCGTTAAACGAGCATCTGCATTGCACAAAGTCTGCTCTGTTCACAAAATGCAGGGGACACGCGTTTCCCGGTATTTTTTTTCTCTCCTCGCTTCTTCTTTGTGCGTTTGCTTTGAGCTCATCACGATTCGTCGCTCAGACCGCGAGACACTCGGCTGTCACGACGCTCGTTCTTTTGTCTCCACGTGGCGGAGTCGTTGGGTCGCTATCGCTATGAGATTAGGCATCTTGGGATAATAATAATAATTATGATAATAGGTCATTTTTATGCGTATTTGAATGTTGAATTTTGTCGATTTTTTAATCGGAAAACTTTCGTGCCGATTTATTTTGTTTTTTTTTATCTCCATTTATTTATGAAGTTTGAATTTTGCTTCTTTTTTACGACTGCAATTTTAGTCAAGATTTCCTTATCTTTCTTATGGCTCGTATAAAAAAATTAATCTCCCGTATTCGTTGGATTGGCGGGTGATAAAAATTGAGCGTTAGATCATCGATGATTTTTACGGCTGTTTGAATGGCCAGATTTGTTGTTTTTATTGCGTCTTCGATCGGGGCTCTTGAGACGTAAACATTTCTTTGCATTGGATCCGCAGTCGATGAAGATCAAATCTGGAATCGATAATATCGATGGTCGTTCGATTTAGCTATTTGCTGTTTTTATTGGTAAATTTTCTCGTCGATTTGTCTCCCGATCTGCATTTAATCTTCGACGTTCATCCTGGCGGACAATGCAAAACGTAGTGCTTTTGTCCTCGCCTGATATCCCAGTAAACATCCCAGCGTGTGGAACGTCGAATGACGCGCGCAGTCGATCGAAGATCAAATATTATTAGTCACGGAGTGTCGGACGAAATGCGCGTTAGTCGTTGACCCATTTTTCTCGAAGCTCCAGCAGGTGCATGTCAATCGTTACATGAAACCTGAAATAGAGAAGGTTTCGATGATATATCGATAACGCTATGTATAACATTGACCTGAGAATTGTTGGGATCGATAGGTGGCAGGTGGGGTAACCCGAGAGTACGTGTAACTTTATGGATGCGAACCCGGAGAACCGTAACGCTTTCACTTTCCCGCGTTGAACGTGTTACGTGAATACCTTCCAACGCTTTGTAAGTCACCGAGTCGATAGTAACGTGTTTTCGTGGTTTTTTGTTTCCAGGATGCGGAGCTGTTGGAAAAAGGATGCACGGAATGGATGTACGACGAGTGGAGCTCGCGCCCTGACCAAGCACCACCGAAGTAAGACGAAAATAAAGAATCGTCCTTAAAAATATCGCGTTGTTGACTGAAATGTCTGCGACGACAAATGAGGTGTTGACTAGAATTTCTATGAGCAGCAGATCTGATGTAGACTAAAATTTCTGTAATCAGTTAATATTTTATTGACTGCAATTTCTGTGATAGAGAAATGTGTTATTGCGGAAAATTGTTGCAAAACACCAGGCAGAGTGTTCAACGATACGAACAAATTTATATCGTGTCTAACGTGTGAGAGAACAGTGAGTTTGATTTCCATTGCTCTTCAAGCTGTAGGTAAATTCACCACTAACAGTGACACCTGCACTGCAGAGACGACCTTTGTGTACGAAAACAAGAGAACTCGAGATCGTATCGACTTGTTACTATTCGAAGACGTAGAAACTTGATCGAAAGGATTTAGGTCGATTCGCTATCAGTAGACTTTCTCAACACCTTCGTGAATCACAATTTTATCTCAGCGTCCGCGACGCGCAACGGTGACGCTCTCTATTGTATACCTCGCTGTTTCCGTAACTTACGTCACAACGCGATATCCCAGCGGTTAATTCGGTTGTGCTTTATTCGACAAGCGTCTAATTTTATTTTTATTTTTCACAGAGGTTGGAAGTTCAAGCATCCTCTGGGACTGAAGAAGAAGACTTACAGCATTCGCACGGCGAAAATGGGAAAGATTGGACTGTTTTCGAAAGAAATTCTCTACGCAATGTTCCTGTCGAACATCGTCTCTTTGCTCATTGGCACCGGCATAGGGTGAGTAACTAAAAATCGGCTTGGATTTATCTTCACCCGTTCGACAAATCGTAAATCAATGATTTTTATTTCTTTTTCAGAATCTGGCTGAACAGGCGGGGTATGATAATGCCGCGCGTGACCATCGAATGAACTCACCAGCGCCGATCGACCACGCGGAACACGAATGAGGAATACGAAATAATTTGCGAGCTGGCAAGAAAGACTGATGCTGGACGGCACTCGAGCCTAATCAGTGGTCACTCTGCACACCCCTATTTTAATCCTCAAAGCTACTGTATACCGTGTACTTCTGAAAATAACGCGATTGATTTAAGCTGCGATGCATTGTGTATGCTAAGGAATACGAGGATGATTTAACGAAAATCGGAATGATTTTTAAAGCAGTAACAACGTCAGTGCGATTATTCGGAGCAGGCGTCGTGGGGAAGAAAAAAAGTGAGGGAAAGAGAGAGAGAAAGAGATGATAATGACGATGATGTCCATTTTATACTGTTTCTAATGCGTTTCTATCCGCGATAGTATGTAGGCATAGCTTTCATAGTATTTATGTATAACTCTTATGAATTACCGCGAGGAAGGGGAGACAGAGTGAGAAGGGAAAGATATAACGCCCGGAGTGATGAAACCGCGAACCAGAATTCGGCGGGACAATCTTCGCGAGCGACGAAGCGGTATTCTTTATTTAGCTTCGATTGCTTCTCCTTTCTCAACGAGATCCGTCGCACTTTGCGTTCATCGTACAACAATATTGCGAAACGAGGGAGAAGTGGAGTGAATATAAATATATATATATATATATTTTTTGTTTTCCGATTGTTCCATCGCGCTTTGCCATACGATTTTTGCGTCTCCGTCGCGCGAAGATAAAATGCGCGTGTCACGACAGACGTCGTTTCGACAGATTGTCAATTGTTACTTTCGGTAAACCTTCTGGATTGTAATGTCGTCTCTTCGACCCCCTCTTGCAAAAGTCTCTCGCTCTGTGGCGCATCGATTATCCACCACTACACAAAAGCAACGTATATATTATTTTTTAACGATAAGTCTAGCGAAATAAACGCACCCCATCGATTCTCGGATTCGTTGGCGAGAAAAACATTAAGGCGTGTGAGTAGCGTTTAACTGGATTCCACGAGGAACGGGCGGCGCTTTCTTCCCGAAACTCGTTACGTTCCTCGGCGAATATTTTAGTAAACCCCCCTTTTTTTGGAAAATGGAATCAGAGGAGCGGCTTTGTACTCAAAACAACGACCACATTCGCGAATCGACAACACACTTTCAGTCAAAGACCCTCTATCAAAATTGTAATTATAATTATAACTCTAATTACTCTCATGTACCTTCTCGCATAATCAATTATTTAGTTTGTCTCTTAAAAATAACGGAATATTGTATTTCTACGAAAACGATTGGTGAACAACAAAAAAAAACAACAAATGTGTACACACGTAATACATAAAGCAAAAAAAAAGGAGAAATAACATTATCGGATAATGTATAATTATCTTTAGTTCTTCCGTTAGCGAATTACGGTGTTACACGGTGTATCTATAAATTCTTTTCGTTGTTTTTTCCATTACCGCAAATGCACTGAATTGTAACTCTTGATTTGTAACTTTGTGTACGAGATACTACACACATGTTTCACGGTTTATCGATAATACGAAATAAAGCATTTTGTAAATTTATACATTTCGTGCGATCATTCGACAATCACGTGCGAGTGACGAATATTACTGATGAATTTTCCTCCTTGAGTCACCGATTACACGATCCGTCTCCGCAAATCGCGCTCGTGGGAACGAAATTACTCGAGTCCGACGAAGTTCTAAAAAAATGCTCAACCCCGATTCGAAAGAGCCGCGTGAGCGGAGGAACCGGAAGAGCGTCGTCCATCTTGAAGATTCACCGCGCGACGCGCTCAACTTGAGCACGTGGTACTTCCGGTGCACACGATCCGCATGGCACACGGGCCATGCGTACACAACGCGTTTTCTCCGATTGTTGTGCGAAAAATGCGATAAACTGAGTGTCCGAGAATCGCGATTTTAGTGACCAGTGAAACGCGAAGCGAAAAGCCGCCGAAATGGTAAGAACGCATTTTTTATCCACGATCACGACGATCAATCTGACTCCGTCGATCGGAGCGACGCGTGTTTTAGGCTAAGCCCGGACGCGTTTTTCGGCGTCGACCCACGTGACGCGTTGTAACTCCCTAAATATCGCATATTTGCGATTCAATTTATATTTTACATCACTCGCTTTGCTTCGCGTGCGAGGAGTCGCTCTTCCCGCACTCGCGTCAGAACATTTTGCACGAAATACTATAACTATTATTTTTCTTTTCCATTCCTCAGGGCAAACTCTTCGTGCTCTACGAGCACGCGGCCGGCTACGCGATCTTCTCCGTCAAGGAGTTCGAGGAGGTCGGCATGCTGCTGCCCCAGGTCGAGGCCTCGGTCACCGACCTCTCGAGATTCAACGGCGTCGTCAAGCTCGTCGGTTTCTCTCCCTTCAAGACGGCCCTCGCTGCTCTTGAGAGCATAAACAGCATCTCCGAGGGCATCGTGCCCGAGGACCTGAAGCTCTTCCTTGACTCTTGTGTCCCCAAAGCGTCAAAGAAGGAGAAGATTGTGCTGGGTGTAGCGGATCCCAAGCTCGGCGCCAGCATCACCGAGGCGTTAGATATCAAGTGCGATCATACCGGCGCTGTTCCTGAAATAATCAGAGGCATCAGGTTTCACTTTCACAATCTCGTCAAGGGTCTGACGTCCAAGAGCTCGGGCGTGGCCCAGCTGGGTCTCGGCCACAGCTACTCCAGAGCCAAGGTCAAGTTCAACGTCAACCGTGTTGACAACATGATAATCCAGAGTATCGCCCTGCTGGATCAGCTGGACAAGGACGTCAACACTTTCAGCATGCGTATACGGTACGCAAAGTCAAAGATTTCATTAGTCTTGCAATTTATTCGCCAAGTTTGATTGGAGCTTGTAATAGTTGAGATTTTACTAAAATGCTAACTTTCGCGATTTACAGCGAGTGGTACAGCTACCACTTCCCGGAGCTCGTGAAGATCGTTCCCGAGAACTACACGTACGCGAAGGTGGCACAGCTGATAAAGAATCGCAAGGAGCTGACGGCGGAGAAGCTCGAGGCCCTCGAGGAACTGGTGATGGACAGCGCGAAGGCACAGGCAATAATTGACGCGTCCAAGTCATCGATGGGCATGGACATAAGTCCGGTCGATCTCCTGAACATCGAGATGTTCGCTGGCCGAGTCATAGCGCTCGCCGACTACCGGAAACGACTGGCGGAATATTTGCGCGCGAAGATGGCCGGTGTGGCGCCGAACCTCGCGACCCTGATCGGCGATCAGGTAGGCGCGAGGCTCATAGCTCACGCGGGCTCGCTGACGAATTTGGCGAAGTATCCCGCGTCGACGGTGCAGATTTTGGGCGCGGAGAAGGCGCTCTTCAGGGCACTCAAGACCAAGGGCAACACGCCGAAATACGGTCTTCTGTTTCACTCGACTTTCATCGGTCGCGCCGGCACGAAGAACAAGGGCCGGATATCGAGGTACTTGGCGAACAAGTGCTCGATCGCCTCGAGAATCGACTGCTTCACTGACGTTCCGTCGACGATATTCGGCGAGAAGCTGCGCCAGCAGGTCGAGGATCGTCTGAAGTTCTACGAGACCGGGGACGTTCCGAAGAAGAACATCGATGTCATGAACGAGGCTATCGAGGAGGCGGCTCACGTGGTCGTCGCTGCTGACGGTGAGAACGGCAACGAGGAAGAGTCGCCGAAGAAGAAGAAGAAGAAGGACAAGAAGCGCAAGAGCGAGGCGATGGAGAACGGCCAGTCAAATGGCGACGGCGAGTCGCCGACGAACGGAGTTAAGGTCGAGGCCGAGGGCAACGGCGAAGCGACGGAGGAAGAACCGAAGAAGAAGAAGAAAAAGAAGTCCAAGAGTCTCAGCGCGGCGGAATGAAAGCTGCTCGCTTTGGCGTTTATTCAATCTTCACTTTTTTTTATATATATATAGAGAGATACAATATTAAACGTTCGCGGTTTGTAAATAAGAACCATGAAAATATAAATTCAGCGGATATGGGATTCGAGATATTTTCTGGCAATGATTTCGGCCTGCGGTACCAGATGCATTTCGTTTTTTTTCTCCTGTAGTCGAACTTCTTTACTTCGATAACTTTTTTCGGGTATTAATCTGACGCTTTGTCCGCGTTGACATGGCTTCTATTGTAAAGACTTCACTTTTGACACACACTCGCGAAATAGTTTACTGTACTTTGAGTAATTGTGATGAACTTGTATGACAGGAACTTTAGTTTCTGAATGATAATTACAGTTGAAACTATCACGAACGATTAATTGTCCTCGTCTCCTCGAATAAATGTAACACGTGCTCGGATACTGTTGAAACTATCATTTATTTTTTGAAGGTTTTGTATGTTGGAAGGCGCGCGCGGATTAAACGCGCGATACTAATCGGATTACATTGTCACTTTCCGTTGAGGCAATTGTTCAGGTATAATAAACGATATACAAACCAATTAACGGACAGTCTTCATTACACCATCATATTACAATCCTCTTATTACGTATTTACATCGGATAATTAAGGATATTTGCGCCAGAGATACGGGCGGGGAAAGGGAGAGGTCTCGATTGGCGTGTTAGTCTCAACAGGCGAAAAAGGCGAGCGTCTCTCGTTTAATCAATCAGTCGGAAAAATTAAAACGTCGACAACTTTAAAAACCAGATCCAAGCAATCATAAATCACAGGCAAAAGAGAGTGTAAAATTGATGTTCCACGTGTAGAAATCCCGGACATAGTTGTACAAGATGTAAACAAAAATTAGTTTTGGCACAAATATCCTCAAAGCGGGACGGGGTTGGGATAAATAAGCTTATGTTTATTACCAGCACCAATGAGCAT